>MU224089.1:15055-31973 GCA_018584345.1 Thuja plicata
AATGATATACCAATCAACCCTAATGCTTCCTCATTTTTAGCTTTCCAGGTATCCTGGTCAGCTTGAGAGGCAGTAGTGGTTGGTTTGAGTGTGGCATTAGTGACAATATCATAAAGATGTCTAAAACAAAAAATAAAAGCCATATGAATAGCCCAAGCATGATAATTGGAACTTGTCAATTTGATTTCTGGCATCAAAGTTGACATGATTGCAAAAAGTACAGGAAAAAGTATAGTAGAAATGAGCACCCAAGTCAAATGATTGAAAAATTATCTCGAATGAACTTAATGAAGGTTTGTTGAAAAAGATTAAATAAACCAAATATTAGATTTAGTGGGATAAAATTAAGCAGATTATTAAGGTGGTTTGATTAAATAGATAGATCTGGAAAAAAGAGTGAAATGAAGAACTCCTGCAAGAAAAAATGGTTAGATGACAACAATTGAACCCCTGCAAAAAAAAGTTAGGGAACACGAAAAACAAAAGTCTCCAACTTTTAAGAAAAAAGCTAAATCTAATTAAAAACTAAAAGAATTAAAACTAAATCTATTATTAAAAAAAAATGAAAGATAACTAAATTTAATTAACGAAAACTAAAGGATTTAAAACTAAATCTAATTATAAACTAAAAATTTAAAAAAGATTTAAAGCTAAAACTATTTAAACTAAATCTATTGATATATATAACTAAATCTATTTAAATGAATAAGATTCAAAATTAAATATATTTAAAAAGAAATTAACTTGAATCTAAAGGAATATAAATTGCAAGCTAAGATAATGAAATGTATTTTAAAAAATAAAAATAAAAAAAATGGGTGAATTCGAGTCTTACTAACTAGACTTTATATAAAAAACATACAACCAAGCACGGCAAGTGAAGAAGGGAGGGTAGCGCAGGGGCAGAGGAATGAGATGAAGCGCAGGGATGGCGGGCTGGTAAAAAAAAGAAGAGCAGAACGAGGGTGTTGGAGTTGTAACCGGCTGAGAGGTCACATTTAACCCGAGGCTAGAGGGAGCGGTAGAAGGCAGGGGCAAAAGATGTGCAAATGAGCGGCCACTTCGAGGATGAATGAAAGATTCCTGGAATCGCTTAAATAATGCGGTTTTGGTGTTCGACAAAGGGCATCCTCTGGTGTGGAAGATAAACCAGGAGTTCATGCTAACCTCCAATGGTAATAAATGGGGCAAAACCTCAGCAAGCGAGAACCGAAAGAGCAGAGTTCTCCAACCAGCCACTGTGATCTCGAAGCGGTGGAGGAGAAGCAGGTCGCAGAGGGCTCACACACAAAAAGAAAGCAAACTAAACAGTGGACACACGAAGAAAACAATCGAGTCACAAAAAAGGCTACAAAGCCCTTAAGAAAAGAATGGAAAGGCTAAAAAAGAAATGCACTAGGGTTAGAGGATTAGTTTGGAGCGGATTAGGGTTATTGAAATACCGCTAGGGTTTAGGTGGGGTCGGGTAGAGTAGGGGGTGGGGTAGGGTAGGTTTTAATTTAAAATTTGAAAAGCCGATAAGGGAGGGAGGAAAAAAAGGACGTTGGGTGGGTAAGATTATTATGTGATTTTTTTAAAAAATTTATTTATTTTATTATTATTTCTTTTAAGATAAATACTATTATATATATTAAAAAATAAAATTTTATATTAAATTTTTAAAAAACATGCACTAAGAATATATATATGAACAATAAAATATGAATTTTTTTAAATAAAAAAACTATAAGAATAAGGAGAGGGGAATTTTTTTTTAATTTTTGAAGGACAACCTGCAACACAAAATTGTTAGAAACCAACTGATACTCTCTCAATAGTCTCCAAATGGAGTGCTTCAAAATATGGTAGCTCCTCCACCTGTACACTCAAACAAATATTAAACCAACCTGCTCTGATACCATGTAAGAAATGATAAGGAAGAGCAAAAAAAGATCTTGTTTAATCTAATGAGCAAAGTGTGAGGAAATGCATACCATGAAATAACCAAGTCTAGAAGCATTCACCATACAATATGAGACAATGTTTTTGAAAGGGGAAAAGTGAAAAAAAACCCGTGATATTATTATGAATGGGCCAAAAAAAGCCTAAGAGAGAGAGAGAAAGAGAATGAGAGCAAAATTCTCATACAATGCTTCAAGAGAATGAGAAATGAGAAACTAAGTGTTGCAAGCGAAAAAAAAAAGAGTAATAAAGAGAAAAGAAGCATCTCTTATGTAGAGATGAGAAGAAAGGAGTTGAATATAACTTTCATGTGCATGTGAGCCACATTCATAATGTGTGTGCCACTTGTGCTATTTCCTCTTAAGGAGGAATCTAGAATAAAAAGAAATTACAAATAAATATTATGTCCTCACACATGGACAAGAGGACATGCGTTCATGTAGGGATTCTATAGGAATCTCCTACTTACATAATAAATAAACTAAACTACCTTGGTTTATAATATATTTCACCAAGGAAAGATTACATATTCTAACAACCTCCTTTTATTGTGTAAAGTATAGGAGCACATATTTCACTAAAGTTCCTTATGAACTTCCTATAAAACTGAGCTAAGCCATGGAAAATTCTTACCTTACTACAGGTCTTTAGAGTGGGCCAACTTACTATTGGTTCAAAATTTAAGGTGTCCATCTTCAAGTTACCTTTCGAGACCACAAAGCCTAGGTAGACAAGCTCCTGCTTCATAAACTCACACTTCTCCAAATTGATAGTTAGTTGTTCTTCATAAAACTTCTTTTATACAATTTCTAAATGCTTGAGATGATCCTCTTTATTTTTAATAAAAAATAAGGTATCATCTAAGTAAAAACTAATAAATTTACCAATGTAATATGCAAAGACTTCATTCATGAGTCTCATGAATTTTTAATCTCTAAGTTTTGTTGATGATTAGTGACCAACACTTAGTGATTTACTTAGGCAGTTTTAGTTGGTTATCACTGTGGCCGAGCTAAACATTAAAGGCCGAGCAACATTGCCGAGCAAGTTTTAGGTTTCCAAGTTACATCATGCTGAGCCGAGTAGAATATTAAGTGTCGAGCGATAGAGATGTTAAGTGCCAAACAAAACAATTTTTGCATACATGTCAGGATTGATTCAAACTTTGATGTAAAATGTTTAGGCTGACTTGTATGAGATTTGGGACAACATTTGTACGCATTTAATATTTGTCTACTGAGTTAATTATGTATTTAATTATTTTATACTATGCATGGCATGGAGCCAATCAGGAAATCAAAATGCATTGGAAGCATAAATTATAGATCTTGATTGTTGATCTAGATCTTGCTGCCAGATCCGTAAAGACATATAAGATTGCTTCTAACCCTAGAAAATGAGTGTGTGAGAGATATACAGTTTGGAAGAGAAGGGTTTTTGTTCTTGAGAGATGAACAGTAAGTCATTTTGAGAAGAAGCCTAGATCAAGCAGAATGACACAATAATGAACAGCAGAGTAAAGACATATCAAATTGTGAGATCACAGAAGGTATTGGAAAGAGCAGATCCATCATTAGCATTTGAGTGCATAATGAAGGATCACTACTTGAAACATTCTAACAGGTGTATCAGGTGAAATATCTTAACAGAGTGGTTCTAGTAGACCGTTTTAAATCTCTTAGCCGAGTACTTACTTTATTGTAAGTTGAAATCCTTTAACAAGGTAGATTGTAATGATCTTTAGTTCTTAACTGAACAGACCTTTAACCAGGTAGATTGCATGTTGCAATCAAACTCTTGTATCCCTAATAGGCACACTTTATTGCCGCAGTAGTGAATATTTTGTGGGTGTCATCCCCACCCTAGTTTTACCTATTTGGGTTTATGGGTTACCAAAATTCTGTGTTATGAGCTATACATTTCATGTTGTTGATGCTATCTGATGTTAGGTTAAATTCATATATGTATGAATGTGGATAAATTTGTTTTAAGTGGTTAAGTTTTAAGATCTGATTTACCCTCCCCCTATCAGCATATTTCTTTACCCATTATTGTACTTCCAAAAATTTGTACCAGAGCGCAGTTCACCTACAAAAGCCTTTAATCAACTTGTGAGTATAGATATTGAGATGAAGGTTTACAAGTTGGGTAAAGTCATTGAGAATCAGAAGATCGAGATTTAGAATTGAAGAAATCATTGACAGCTAGGAAAGATTTGGCCAAACAAATGAATGATACTCATTACCAGGAAGATGACACTGCAAATCTATTTCAGAATGGAGATTCTACAAAGAGCGATGCAGAAATTGTAGATCTACTGGAAAAGAACAATGCACTGTGTGAAGAAGTCAAAAACTTGAAAAGAGAACAAGAAATGCAGACAGTGAGACTATGTGAAGTAGTGGAACAAAAGAAGAAAGCTGAAGATGACAAAGCTATGGTAGAAGAAGATAAAAGAGTGATAACTGTCAGACTTGATGAAAGGACACACGATGTGAAAATGATGAAAATCAATCAGGTTGACATGGCAAATCAACTGCTACTTGGAAATCAGGAGATTAGTAGGAAAGATATGGAAATGATGAATCTAAGATCTGAGAACAATCAATTGAAAGATGACTTGAGATCTGAGAAGGAACTAAATGAAAGGTTGAATAAATCTAATGAAGCTTTGACTCATTTTGAGAATTTTATGGAAGCATCAAGGAGGCCAAAGGATTATTTTGGATTAGGTCACATAGAACCAAAGACATCTACTGAGAAAGGAGAATCATCTAAGAATGATGAAAGGAGGAATGCAAAGACAAAGCACAACAAGCCTATTTTCCACCACTGTGGAAAACCAGGTCATACAGAAAACATTTGCCGAAGCAAGAAAGGTAAGTCCAATCCTAAACCTAAGTTCAATGGTTACTGTTTTAATTGCAATAAATTTGGACATAAAGCACATGAATGTTGGACTGAAGCAAGTGATGCACCTCCCAAACCAAGATTTAATGGTTATTGTTACAAGTGTCAGAAACATGGTCATAAAGCACAAGACTGTAGATCCAATGCTAAACAGTAATGGACATCAAAGACACAAACAAAAGCATCTAGGAAAGGAAACACTTACAACTGGGATTATAATACAAGGCAAAGTTGTCATTACTGTGAAGAATATGGACATGCACCTGAAGATTGCTTAAAGACACATTTCAGAGGGAAATCTAAAAGTTGGATGAATGGAAGCCTAGTATATTTTAGTTGTTTGAAGATAGGTCACACTAAGAGAGAGTGTAGGACGAGTTCATGCTCCTACTATTGAATAAATAAGAGCACAGATGAACCAGACATGGGTAAGGAAAATAGATCTAAGAAACAGTGAATCCACTGAAGCCGAGGTCACCCAATCCAATGGATCAAGTGATCACACCATCTCCAACTGATCAATAGTGGTATGTAAGGAACTACATTTTAATTTCAAATCTTACATCAGTTCCTAATATGTAAATGTGCCAAAGTCCATATCTGCATATGTTAAGATGCACCTAGATATGTTTGTGACAAGTGCCGAGAAGAGTTAACTGCACTATAGGTGCCGAGTTGGTTGGCTGAGTAAGTTGTGTGATGATCAAGTATGGTAAGCCGAGTGGTACACAAGTTGTGTTAGTCGGCCAATGAAAGCTGGCTTGCACTAACCTAATAGGCAAAATATTTATTGCTTACCTATCTTGACCTTTCGAGTCTATATAAGGACAAACAGTCTATTCTTCATTTTACCTTGTGATTTTTAGCATTCACAGAGCGATCGAAGAAGTTGCAGAATTGATCTTAGTAAAGTTTGTTTCAAAAATTTTGTCAGCATGCCTTCGACAACCCTAAGTTGAACAGTGCAAAGTGTTACTTGCCGAGGTACCCTGTTCTTCATTCTCAAACCCTAATTTTAGAGATTATGGCTGCAAGTTCTTCTGCACCAATCAAAGGAATGGAGGAGTCACTGAAACAAATTAAGCTAGTAAGAAGTGATGCATGTGCACCACCTAACTTTCGAGCCATTCCCAAAAGTGAAATTTTGGGTGATCTGAACGAAGCCCTCTCATCAATCCCACCAAAGGTACTTATGATCCACGATGTTAGATCTTGTTACATGGTTAAGATTGGTGAAGTAGGTGATAGCAAATTGAGGAAATCCTACAACAAGTTATGCGAAAATGGAGTTTTGAAGGACAAATTCAAGCATTTAGTTGACAAAGGGTTAACTCGTGCCCTAGATTTTCCGCCAGACTTCAAGGATGAATGGATCAAGGTTGTTCTAAGCTGAGTTCATAATATGCATATGTGGCTGGACAATGGACCAGTTAGGATCACAAAAGATATTATTCATCGAGTAACTGGATATCCTGTTATCAGTGGTAAATGAACAATGAGAGATCAAAGTAAAGAAGAGATAGCAGCTAACACTGGAGCTGTCTGGAATAACATAGGTATGACTATCTCTATAATTGAAGATTTAGAACTTGATTTTGGAGTGAGAGTGATTGCACACAAGTTATATCAGTTGATCCAAATGGATAGTGTTCCCTGTATAGCCGTGGACCAAGAATGGAAGATAGTCAAGAAGAATCACACCTACGACCTTGTCGAGCTGCAATTGACACAACTAGCTGAGAACTTACTATCGATCAGAAAAGCTAAAAGCTCATCATGTAAGTTTGGCTCTTTACTAGTTTGCATATTCTTCTATGTACAGAAGTCATTTCCTACACTGGGAAATATTGTTTGGAAGAAGGATAGACCTATTACTGTATAGATTAATGAATGTATTCAACAATTAGGCAATAATTTCAATAGTATTATGGGAAACTACTTTGTGGAATGCAAAAAGAGAATGAGGTTGAGGACTAGAATTCCTAATTCACTTGTGGAAAAGAACTATGAAGAGATATGTTTCCTAGTATATACAGATCACACTTACATTCAGGCTGTGACACCTAGGGTATCATGGTTGGAGCCATTGCCCTATGAAGTTAACATTGATGAAACATTAGAAGCTATCACAACACTCCTAGAAGAGGAGATTGATACAAAAGAAAAGAGATTTGGAAATTATGATGAAGCTAAGGAAAATATATCCATGAATCTTAAGGTAGGAACCATGGAGAGAAAGAGGAAAAAGATTGTGAAAAATATGAAAAAGATGGTTGGATTGCCGAGTGATGAGGAGCTAGAGGATGCACCTCTAGACATATCTACTAGACAAGGAGAAGATGTATTTGAAGAACAAGAAGTAGAATTTAGTGAATATGAAGAAGAGATTACTGTTAAGGCAAAAGGAAAGAAACCAGCAGTAGCCAAGGTAACCAAGCTGAGTAAAGAAAAACCTAAAATTACCCCTCCCATTTCAAATCATCCAAGGACAAGGGAATCTGCTACCACATCACCAGTAGAGAAATTTTTTTTTTATGTAAAGAAGGTTGGAGAGAGTAGTTCTGGATCGAAGACAAAATTTGTGACAAAGGCTTTTCCAAGCCTACAAGTAAAGAGACCAAGAAGGAAAATGCATTTGGATCCAAAAAGTGATGAAGACAAGACTGAAACTGATGAGCCCAACAAAATACCAACAACACCATTCAAGAGACCCACTGATATTAATGAGGTATGTGAGAATTTGAGAAATTCTGCAGGGTTATCTGGCTTTAAGTTTATCAAGTATGAAAAATTGAAGGTAGAAGATAAGCATAAAGTTCAGGAAGCTCTACTAGATATGATGTGAAACTTCAAGATAACTCCTATAGAGATAGGAAACAATGTGCTGAGTGAGTTATATGAGTTTCCATCTAGAAAATGGGAATTTTCACTCACAACTGAGAGACAAATAAGAGAAGGCACATTAGCTCAAGTCATTCCTGAGCTGACTAAGAAATAGAGAGAAAAATTTGTTGAAGAGTATAAGCATAAATTCATACCTAAATAGAGAGGTTATGCTATTTTCAAAAATGATATTGAAGGTATAGTACAGTAGAGTACTAGGATTTGGAAGGAGATCTTTGGACTGATTGCTCCAAAAGAGAAGAAGACTGATGAAGGAACATCTGAGCCTGACAAGACTGGAGTAGAACCAAAAGAACAAACAGAGATAGTAAACACTGTTGATTTGACAATTGACAGTCCAATTGATGTGACAATTGATGAATCTAGCAATTTGGATGTCGAGGGTCAGGATGAGCCAAGAGATTCAACTATGGAATCAACTATTAAGGCAACTGAGGCTAAAGGAGAGAAGAGTACAAAGGAAGATGAAGAGAAAACTCAATATTAACTTGAGGATAAAGATGCTCAAAAAGAAGCAGAAAAGGAGAAAACAAATGAACAAGAGGTAATTACACAACATTCACCTATTTTAGAGGTTGTGAAATTAGTTCTATACAGTAGTGAGGAGAAGGGATACTAAAAATGAGCCTAAAGAACAAGAGGCAGTGCAAGTGTTGGTTGATCTACCAAACTTTGCATCATCAACTCCCACTAGAATTAAAGCAGGAGGCATGCCTGATCAACAGGCAATTTTGACTGAATTGAAAGATGCAATGGTGACTTCTACTGAAACAAGAAAAGGTATTGTAGAAACCAAGCCGAGAAGTAGCTCACCTGAATTTAAGAGGAAATTTATGAGGAAGAAGTCTCTGATTCTTGATGTCACATTAGATGAAGTTATTGTGATTCCACCATGGGATCCCAATGTTTTGTCTTATGAACAGATTGAGATTCTTCAAGAACTACTCAAGAGGAAGAAAATACAGGAGGAAATGAAAAGAGAGCAGAAGCAAAAGCAAGTGTTACATGACATCAAGGACATATTTGTAAAAGCTTTTGACATGGAAGATGAAAATCCTCAAGCTCCTATTCTTGAAAAGTTAGTTCATATTGTGCAAAAGGTAAATGATGACAACATTGAAGCCAATGAAAAGCTATTGCAATGGTTCGAGAGGAAATTTGAGAACAAACTACTAGAAAAAATCTTAGGAGATATTGCGGTAAAGCATGTTGAACTTTCCTCTCTTGTAGAAATTTTAGAGGAAGTTGCAACTAATGTTTATTCTTTGTATAAGAAGTTATGTGATGTTGAATTCTTCACAAAGGATAATCTACAGGCCTTAGAGAAATTGCAATTAGACTTAAATTCAACTGGAAGTTCAGTGAGTATGGATGCTAGCACTAGCTCCTTACATTTTAACAGATTGACTTATGCACAAAGGAGGATAGGCGAGCTCATGGCTAAAGATGGTTGGATTAGGACCAAATTGATTACTAAAATTTCATCTACAAATGAATTAGTTAAGAGAGATTCTCATCTCTCCACTGCAGAAAGTTTAGTAAATCTAGCTGCCGAGCTAGAAGTCAAAATAGAGGTTATGAAGTTTATTAAGGACAGTTGGGACACTGAATTTGTGTCCACCTTACAACTTCATAAATAGTTTTTGGACAAGTATAACTTGACCCCACCTGCAATTAGTGACAAAAACAATGGGGAATCTGACAGGACTGACAAGGATACAGCATAAGGAGATCAGTACAGGTATCAATATAAATATTTTTTTTTGAAGGCATGTATACTATGTAAATAATTGTATATAGTATGATGTACATTCATAGGGGGAGTACATTGTGTACTTAGGCAACATTTTGGATGGAATGAATCAAAATGATAATTGTATTTTTGCCACTAATATCAAAGGGGGAGATTGTTAATCTCTAATTTTTGTTGATGATTAGTGATCAACACTTAGTCATTTACTTAGGCAGTTTTAGTTGGCTATCACTGTGGCCGAGCTAAATATTAAAGGCTGAGCAACATTGCCGAGAAATTTTTAGGTTTCTGAGTTACATCACGCTGATTTGAGTAGAATATTAAGTGTCAAGCAATAGAGATGTTAAGTGCTGAGCATAACAATTTTTGCATACATGTCAGGATTGATTCAAACTTTGATGTAAAATGTTTAGGCTGACTTGTATGAGATTTGGGCCAAAATTTGTACGCATTTAATATTTGTCTACTGAGTTAATTACGCATTTAATTGTTTTATATTATGCATGGCATGGAGCCAATCAGGAAATTAGAATGCATTGGAAGCATAAATTATAGATCTTGATCATTGATCTAGATCTCGGTGTCAGATCCGTACAGACATATAAGATTGCTTCTAACCCTAGAAAATGAGTGCGTTAGAGATATACAGTTTGGAAGAGAAGGGTTGTTGTTCTTGAGAGATGAATAGTAAGTCATTTTGAGAAGAAGCCTAGATCAAGCAGAATGACAGAGCAGTGAAAAGAAGAGTAAAGACATATCAGATTGTGAGATCACAAAAGGTATTGGAAAGAGAAGATTTGTCATTAGCATTTGAGTGCATAACGAAGGACCACTACTTGAAACATTCTAATAGGCGTATCAGGTGAAATATTTTAACAGAGTGGTTCTAGCAGACCATTTTAAATCTCTTAGCTAAGTGCTTACTTTACTGTAAGTTGAAATCCTTTAACAAGGTAGATTGTAATGATCTTTACTTCTTAACTAAACAAACCTTTAACCAGGTAGATTTCATGTTGCAATAAAACTCTTGTAGCCCTAACAGGCACACTTTATTGCTGCAGTAGTGAAGATTTTGTGGGTGTCATCCCCACCCCAGTTTTACCTATTTGGGTTTCTGGGTTACCAAAATTCTATGTTATGAGCTATACATTTCATGTTGTTGATGCTATTTGATGTTAGGTTAAATTCATATATGTATGAATGTGGATAAATTTGTTTTAAGTGGTTAAGTTTTAAGATCTTATTCACCCCCCCTCTTAACATCTTTCTTTCCCCATTATTGTACTTCCAACATGAATGTGCTAGGAGCATTGGTGAGTCTGAATGGAATAACAAGCCATTCATATAGGCCTTTTTTGGTTTTGAATGTTGTCTTCCACTCATCCCCCTTCTTAATTATTATTTGGTAATAGACACTTTTAAGGTCTATCCTGGTGAAATATTGTGCACCTCCTAAATAGTCCATAAGGTCCTCAATCCTGGGGATGAGGAATCTATATCTGATTGCAAATTTTTTTTTATTTCCCTTGAATTAGTACACAACCTCCATGTTCCCCCTTTCTTGAGTGCCAAAACTGTGGGAACTGCACATGTGCTAATACTTTTTCTAATCAATCTACTATCAAGAAGCTCTTGGACTTGTTTGGCCACTTCTTCATTTTGTTGGGGTATCATCTTGTAGGAAGCTTTATTGGGAAAATAAGCCCCTAGGATGAAGTCAATTTGATGACTTATGGCTCTTTAATGTGGTAGGGTGCAAGGTGTTCCATCACTGATGATTTCTTTGAACTGATCTAAGAGAGTTTGCACCTCTGTAGAGATATTCACATTATTATCTTTCTTCTCTTCCTTAGCCTTTACCATTATGGAAAACCCAAATCCTTCTCCCTCTTTTAGAGTGTCCAAGAATTCATTTTCACCTACCAATAACACATTAGGACGAATAGAATTACCTTCTTCACCATCTCTTATGGACTGGATTTTGTAAGTGACCCCATATTTTTATAAAGTGTATGAGTTCCTTTCTCCATGATGAACTGCCTTTTTGTCATATTGTCATGGTCTACCCAATAGTAGGTGGCATGTGTCCATTGGTAAAACATCACACAACATTTTATCTTTGTATCCTCCTATGGTGAATTCCACCCAAGATTACTCATTTACTAAAATATGCTACCCTTTATTGAGCCAGGTAACTCTATAGGGGTTAGTATGTGGAATTCTTTGTATTTTGAATTTACTCACTGCCTATTCTGATATTATGTTATCCATGGATCCTGAATCCACAACAACCTTGCATACTTTGCCCAAAATCTTGCAATTAATCCTAAACAAGGATCTTCTTTGGATTGAATCCTCTTTCATAGGCTCTTTGATCAAGATTCTTCTAATCAGAAGGTTCTTACCAACCTCTGAGTCTAAACTCACCTCTATTGATTTCACACTTGCAGTGTTCTCTTGAACATAGTTCCCTCTCCTATCCCCTCCTTGGGATGAAGAAATATTCTCAGGGAATCTATAGGCAGGTGTCCAATTTTATGGAAATTATAAAACTTCATTGTAGAGAAACATGATCCTCTTCCTAATCCTCCAAACCTTCCTCTGCTTCTACTAGACCCCCTTCCTCTATAGCTTCCTCTACTACTGGAATCCCCACTTTTCTCTGCCAACTTGCATTCCTTGTGGGATCTTAGGTCTGTGTTTCTCCATCCATAACTTCCTCTTTGACCTCTACCATATCTTCCTCTGCCTCTACCTCTATTACTTTTCTCATGCTTCTTTTTTTTCTTCTCTTCCACTTTGAGTGCCAACTGATAGCACCTTTGGACAGTGGTAGGACTTAGCAAGCTAATCTCTTCTTGGATGTTCCATATCAACCCATTAAAGCATCTTGCAACCTTGATAATTTCATCCTCTATCACATTAGACATCAATAACAACATTTGAAACTCTTCAGTGTATGTGTTGACATCAAGATCTCTCTATCTTAAATTTTGCCTCTTTCTATGAAGTTGGATCTCATAGTCATCAGGTACATAAGTCTCTTTAATCTTGGCAATCATGCCCTTCCAAGTAGAAATTGGATTCTTTCCCTCCTTTTTCCTTTCATCCTAAACAAACTTCCACCATGTTAAAGCAGCCCCTCTTAATCTTGATTTAGCCACCTTAACCTTTTGTGCTTCACTTATGCCCTCACATTCAATATGATTTTCCAGGTCTTCTATCCATTTCATCACTAAGTCTAGTTCCATATTTCCACTAAAGAGTGGTATTCCTTGTAATTATTTTCCTCCCAAGGCTTTAGGGCTTTAAGAAATGGTTCTTCTATTATCACAGGGTCTAGCTCAAGTACTTCATTCTCTGCTACAACTCATTTTCCCTTATCTTCTTTTTCACTCACCTTGACACTCACTTCTTCATTCTTAACTTCTACCTCACCCAATTTGTTTTATAATTGTTCCTACTTATCTCTAAGCAATCTAGTATTCTCTTCTTGGTCTTCTACCTTCTTGGATAATTTTTCATTTGACACCATGGTCGATTCACCCACTAATTTTAAATCTATCATGTAATTTCGACCTTGCCCAAATATTTATGCTCTAATACCACTTTGATAGGGAGGCTCCATGATGAGATATTATAAGCTATTATCTAGTTCACTTATAGTACCTTCTAGGGCTTCATTCCAACCACAAACCTTACTACCTTAGGAGGTTCAAACTCACTTCCCTCCTATTCTCCTAGAGCTTCTCTATCAAACTAGATTTTACTGACTCCTAATTCAATCTCACAAGAGTAAACTCAACAACCAACTTCCTAACCCTTCCACATTCACCTTGTAAGAGCCTAGGGCTTCCATACTCATCATTTCAGTCACCAAACACCCCCATGTTGTTTGATCTTCAAACCATTTTTCTCTCAATTTCAAGTTCCTTGTATTGAGGCCTACTAGGCTTGTAAGTCTCAATTAGCCCTAATTCTGAGGTTTTGGGATCTAACTCAAAAATATTGAAACAACCTACTGAAATCCTCACCATTTCGGACACCCTTTTGGAAGATGTAAAATATTTTGTGTCTTAATTCTTCAACCCTCTGTATAGTGCCAAAGTCTAATATATGTGATTTACAAAGGGAACAAGCTTGTATTCAATATTTCAATGGGAAATACACTAAAATATATTCAAATTTTCTTTAAATCTTCAAAAAGGCTCTATCTTAACCCCATTCACATCTCCTTGTCATTGGATTTTCTCATCCAATCTTCTCCTACAAGTTTTAACCTTTGTTAACTTTTTCTTCCTAGCCAGGCTATGACAGAGCTCGTCTAGAGAAAGAGTTTAAAAATAACAAACATCACTTTATCGACTCAAAAAAAGGAAAATAATGTACAATAACTCTACTCTCATACCTCCAAGGGTTGTGAGATTCTCACTGGTGGGTTTCAAAGTAGAGTCATTTTATTGGACCCAACTTTTTCCAGTCAGTGAGCAAGAATCAGAGATAGGAAATTTATTTACACAAAAAAAACTTGACAAGATTCAATACAAAAACATAAATTCAAGGAAATAGTCTACTCTAACTATTTATAGTGGAAAAACATAAAGTTCAATCCATTAAACATGAATTACACCAGTTGCAAATGATTTACAGAGAGTTATTCAGAACTGTCAATTGTTGACTATTGAAATTTGTGCCAAATTTTCTCCGACCTCCTTACAATGTCATGGAAGGTATTATATACCTCTTCCCATGATGTTTCAAATATCAGTTCTGACCCATAACTGATTTCTTGTAAATATGCCCTAATCCATCCAAATGTTGTCAAGCAAGTTTGAAAAGTTGCAAAAGTTGCTCTAGCAAATTTTTGCAACTTTTACAACTTTTCCACTTTCAATACATTGACCCAATATATATTATGTGCTCCACAACAAAAACCCCATTTTTTGGCTCTTTGGCCATGGGGACCCCCTTTCTTGTCTTTTTTTTACCCCCTGTCCTTTTGGATGCTTTCTGGGGGTCTTTTTGAAGAAAAGTTAAGTCCTTTCGGCCTTTTGCAGTTTTGGACCTTCAGACTTGTGGGGTATCTCTACATCTGAAAGTAAAAAATCCTAAAAGTGAGGAAGGCAAATCCCACAACAATATTTTAGTTTTTTGGCCACTGAAACATCAAAATATATGAGGGTCACAACTTTGGCATTTCAGCCTCTGAAATGACGAAGTCTGCGTGATGTCACCTCATTAAATGCAGGGCTATAAAAGAGATGCCACCCATTTTCCTTCACTTCTCATTTTTTTTCTTCCTCTGCCTCCTCGAGATCCTATGATCTTGTCTTTGATGCATGCTTCTTGATCATTGTGCTCCTTGCCCTAGACCGTGTTTCTCCTTCTTGTGTTGCGCCTTGTCTTCCTCCTCTCCCTCCTAGCAGGTTGGTCTCTCAGACTCGCTGTTAGGTTTAGGTTTTGTTTTTCATTTTTTCATTCTTTGTCTTGTTCTTGGCTTCCTCTATTTGTTTTCGAGCTTCCTTTCATGTTAGGTTTCTTAGGTTTTTTATCCCTAGGTCATCGGGTCTGTCCTTGTCATGTTTTTTTGTTTTATTTTTATTTATTTTTTGTGTTGTGTTAGTCGTGCTAGTGTTTAAAAATTTTATGCTATAGAAGCAACCAATATACCTTGAGAATAAAATTAGGAATGGTTAATTCCAAGTATGAGAGCTCTGTAAGGTAACTAGACCAATTGTAGGACAAGGCTTTCCTCTACTCTTTTGGCTCTGCAAAACCAAAGCAGGGTGCACCTAAACCAGACAAAGATTTAACTTTCATAACTCACTATAAATCTGGATGATTACAATAGATTAATGACAAGAAATTATGAAATGATAACCACTCACTCAGTGACTCTTCTCTACCATGCAGGTCTACAACCAACAACCACAAAACTTAAAAGGACTAGAATGGTTTTGATGTTTTTAATAGGGAATAATATAGCCAAGTGTATTCAGATATGGATCAAAATAGAAAATACTAATTACTGATTAGTGCTTTATCCATTAGGAAATGATTCTAGTTCAAATATAGGACAAAGAAACTAACTATTGTCAAGGACTTCAAAACCATAAATACAGATAACTCCAGTTCAAACACTTCTTATTAATCCTTATATAGACAATACCCAAAGAGTCTATGCCTTATCCAAAGAAGATTTTAATTTGATCCTTGATTAAAACTATAGAATTTCTTTATAAATATCATCCTCCCTCTTCGGCTATTGCTCTCGTAGCTTGAGGGCTTTCTTTATAAGATTTTTTGGTGAATAGTTGTATGTTTCTAGCATGATGTTGATTGACTCTTCGTGGGGTGATTTTTTATCCCCTGGTCCTTTTCTATGAATATTGTACTCTTTATATATATATATATATAGAAAAGTCCCTATTCATAAAAAAAAACTATGGACTAAAACATATATATATATATATATGTATATATGTTTTATATATATATATATATGTATATATATATATATGCATAGAATATATATATATTCTATGCACTGAACCAGAAGATTCAAAACTCAAGAGGCAAGCAAAAAGGAGGGACACAAAATGATTCAAAACATATGCCACTTCAATAAATGCAAAAGGTCTACAACTTTCTTATTCTTGTGATAATACTCTCTAGATATACCTCTGCTATACTCAACTAGAAACAGTAAATAGCTTAATGTCTGTATTACTTCCCAAAATTTCCAGCCTCAACTAAATGATCTTGGAAGTCCTTTTATAAGCCAATGACTACAATAAGCTTCAGCTCATTTAGGGTTAGGGCTAAAAAAATTAAAAAATTATATGACAAAGAATATTAAATTCATTACAATAACCTAGTAGCTCTTTCACACAACTTAAAACATTCTCTTGAATCATTATATTGAGAAGAATCAGATCTAGCTGCCATCCACCTAGGAACTTGCAGAATACAACCCTACAAAAGGAATAATAAATGGAATGTCTGGTATACATTAATTATCTCAGGAGACTTATCCCTCAAGAAATCAGAAGACCAACTATCCCTTTTTTGTAAAGCCAAGATCTTGGGAATCTGATATGATTTGGATTATAAAAATTTGAAACAACTCCTCAGTGATGGTGAATAACAGAACAAGATAAGAAAATGTTTAAATATTAATTAACAAATTGAACAGAAACCCTTATAGAGATAACTCTTCAATAAATTTGTTTAAAAATGCCAAATTCTTCTCCATACAGTTGTATTAGTTAATTTTGGCCTTCTCAATTAACCAAACACTTCAACATAGTCCTTTTTCACCAAGAACAAACAAGACTTAATATGAGTTATTCATCCCACCTGCCTGTGTGATTCGACCTGTTGCCTTCTATCTAGATGGGGTTTTTGAAA
>MU224089.1:32300-57945 GCA_018584345.1 Thuja plicata
AAGAATTCAATAAATTGTTTTCTTCCTGTTTTAACTATTTTATCTCTTTGATTTAATATTGTTTTATTTCTCTTTAAAGCACAATTAATTCAAAGTTTCCATTTCTGAATAGAAGAAAGATTTTTGATAGAATATCTAAATAATTAAATAAATATGACCTCATAATTGCTTTTTCTCAATTATCTGAATAATTAAATTCAATTATTGAAAATGAGGATATTTGTTTAATAATTAAATATTATTTAATTCCTTTTCATGTGTCTGAGCTAAAGAGGGTGAATTTAATTTAATTAAAGTGCTAGGACTTTATAATTATATTAATTAGATCATAAGGTTTGTTTAGCCAAAATAGATATTTAGGAATTAAATATGATGCATGATTAATACAGATTTAGGATTTTCTGCATTTGATACTCAGGTCGAGTAGAGTCAGTGAAAACTCAGAATTGCCTAGTACAATAGGACTTTGATGATTTAGAAGAATGAAAAATGCAACAAAATTGGTTAGAGTTGCAAGATGCCAATTTTGGGGTGTTACAATCATGTTTTTCCTTGCATATACTAATGGAAAATATAATACCTTCAATCTCCCCCTTTGAAATTAGTATCAAAAACTGATATGTGCATAATACTAAAGTGTTTAGTATGTACACCATGTATATATCCTTGTCATTATATAACTCTCCCTAACTGTATACATTGGTATAGTATAAGTATATATGTACATGTATACTTTCCTCTTTACTATACATTCCTTGTTCTTTTCTCTTTCAAATGACTGACTGTACAAATCATGTCCTCTTTTCATTTCCCCTTTTACTATTGACTGTACATATCATTTCCCCCTTTATTTGATACTCATGAAAAAATGTACAACTTATAAGTTGTCAAAAATGTGACAAAAATGTGTAACTTACAATGTGTCAAGAATATGGGAATGGGTGTTCTTGATATCTTCAAGAAATTTCTCCCATTTTTCTTTCAGGAGCTCTAGTGCCATGTGCTCTAGCTCTATTCTTGCATGCATATTATAAATGCTTTCTAGGAGAGACATTTCTAGGGTGGAAATTAGTGCTCTTGCCTCTGTCATATGTTGCTACAGTAATGAGAGTGTCGATAAGAGTTGTGCTTGAAGCTCATTTACCTCATCTCTAAATTTTGTCCCTGCAATCTGAATGTGTTGTCTCAGCTTTTGAGCTTGCTTGAGCTGCTCATTGTGCAATTTGATTGCCCCTTGACTGTTTGTGAGACTTTGTGCACTTGTCTGAAGATTAGCATCTATTTGTGCTATCTTGTTGGTATACTCGGTGATTCGATCAAGCATGCATAGTTTTTGTATCAAGGTAATAGCTTTTGAGATTATTGGATCTATTGTGCTAACCAGTTTAGAAAGATTTACCTTTTGCAATGCCACTTCTTGGCTTATCTTCTCAGCTAACTTGAACTCATATTTCTGTTCAAGTCTTTCTTCCATGGCCTTCTTAGCATCTATGTTCTGAGATGTGATTGCATCTGTGAGGACCACTAATTGATTAAGCATTGGGGTTGTTTGATCAACATCTACATCTGGTACAATTTGTTGAAGTATTCCTTGTGCAACTTCAAGTACCTTAGCTTCCTTTGTGGCTTTTCTCAATTTGTCCTGCATTGATTTTCTCTCACAAAGTCGTGCATACTTTGTTAGTTCAGTTGGATCCAATGTCATGGGATCACAAACTAGAATCACAATGATTTCATCCAGAGTGACTAGATTCTTATGCTTTCTCTTCTTCTTCTTTGAGATTTGTGTGGACGCAGATGTATGAACTACCATTGCTAGTTCATTTTTCCTCTCTGAAGTTCTTAGTGAAGGCTTTGTTAAAGATGCTTCTTGTGTTTTCTTCTCGGGGTTCACCTGTCAGTTTGGTGAAGACGTCTCTCCATCAACCTTGGGTGTCTCTGCAAATTTTTCTTCTATTTTCTTCTCCTGGGAATGCCTCTTCACCTTCTTTTTTCTTCTTGTCCTCTACTGCTTTTTCATCCTCTTCCTTGTTCAGATCAGTAGATTTATCTTTCTGATCATTAGTTGCAGCTTGTTCTGTAGTTGTATCCTTTGTCGCATCAATTGTGTCCTTTGCCTCTGCATCACCCCTATCCTCGGGTGTTCTTGTATCTTCTGTAGTAGATCCTTCATTACCTTCTAGTATATTTATGGCCTTTATTATCACTGGCATATTATCCTAAGTGCTCACTTATGCTGCATCTTGATTTGTGTCCTGCTCATCAGTTTGATCCTTTTGAGAAGTGATATCTTCATCTTTTCATATTCTCTCGGTAGGGTCTAGACCTGTAATGTCTATAATTGAAGTGTATGGCCATATTTCATCAGCAACATCCATGTCTTTGTTTTCTTGGGTCTCCAATTTTTGTTGCTTGATTTGATCCTTAAGAGATATAAATATTACATCATCTTCTTTTTGTGGATCCTTATCAGAGTCATAATGTGTGATGTCTTGAATGTCAAGATCATCCATGACTTTGTCCAAATCAATTGGTTCCATATCTTCAACATTTTCCAAAGCAATGTGCTTAGGAATAGCTTTATCTTTTTCCTCCTCTACATGAGGTGTGTCGGTGAGAAGTAACTAATTCTCACAACTTGTTGACTCTGCAGGTAGATCTAGGAGTTGTCTCCATTTGGTCTTGGTCATGCTATCTAGCTCTATAAACTTATCTTCTAGCACTTTGTAAGCTCTAATTTTAGGTACAAATTTACTTGAGTGCTTCTTCATTATTTCCTCAATTTCTTCCATCTTTGATTTGGGAGGCATAAGTATGACAAGTACCCTCTCTCTTGCTTCTCTTTCTGTGTGTAGAGCATATGACCATTATTGAGTTATTCAGTTACCCAGCTCTTTGGGTATTTGGTTGACAAATTCAGCTAGTACATATTTGAATTTTACCATTGCCTTGATGATTGCATCTTGTATCTTGTTTTGGTCCTATGGCTCAAGTTTATCCCATTGTCTGATTTTCCTATCAGACATGGTGCCAGTTGCAACAATAGAATCAACAGCCTCATCATTTGTTTGATTTCTGAAATTTTTCTTAACTAAATTAGGCTCATCATCTTTTGTATCTTCTATGTCACCTTTGGTTCTGACTAGTCATTTCCTCCTCTTTGTAGGTGTTTGTTTCTTTGTTTTCTACTTTTTTTTCTTCTCTATCGGTTGCTTCCTCTTATAGGTCCTTACTTGACCTTTCTTATGAGGTGTGGTATCGGTCTTAGTAGTTTGGATTCTTGTTCTTTGTTTCTTTGTAGGAGGTAGAGGTGTATCAGACTTATTTGCCTCAGAATCTGATTTCTGCTAATCTTTTCCTTCATTGATGGTACCTTGTTCATCGGTTTCCTCTGGTTGTTCTTTTTCCTCCTCATTAACTAATAGAATCTTTTCAAGATTCTTTACCATTTTGTTCTTTTTGTTGACAGTCTTCTTGATCACTAGGCCTATTTTTATCTTGGATTTGGCCTCTTCATAAGTGGCAAACCTTGGTTGTTTGTTGTCAAGTGGCTCATTTATCAATGCATCAATTACATTGGTTGCTTGATCTATGTTGATTTCATATTAAGGAGGGGCTAACCAAGCTGTTCTTGGTACAACCGGTTTTATGTGGGTAAAGTCTGTATCCACCATAAAACATATCTCATCCCTATGTTTTTCAATTAACTTCTCAAGGATCCTTACTCTTCCCATAAGCTTTTCAATGAATTCAAGCAAGTATGCAGTCATAACTGAATCAAAATTGTCTCCTAGTGACTTAATAAGTTCACTAATTTGCAATGTGACTGGCTTTTTAGTATCCCATTTCACTTTTCCTACTGAAGGAAAGTATTCTTGAAAGTAGAAGAATATACACATGATAAGTGAGTTGAACTTACAAGTGTTATTCTTTGCAGACCTTATTGTTGTCATGTTCTCATCAAGTTGCTTTAACAGGATCTCACACAGATCCATCTGAATTCCCTTTGTCACTATCTTGTAAGTTGTATTTACTGCTGTAGATGCAATGATGTTAAGCCTACTTGCCTGAAAGATCTTGTAACCAATTACACATGCACCGAACCTCAGTTCCTTTTCGATGATGGTGTTTACCTTAAGACCTATGTTATCCCACATAGCTTTTGTGAGATTTTCAACTTCTAGCCCAGAGGGATACTTGTGTGCCTTAGGCTTGTCAGTTATTGGATAACCAGTTATAGCATGAAGGAAATCCTTAGTGATTTTCCTAGGTTGATCTAACCACAACTTATGATCATGCATTCTACTCAAAACTAACCTAATCCAGTCAGTTTTAAAAACCCTCAGGGAATATAGGGCATTAGTTATCCCTTTAACCTCTAAGTGTTTGTGCTCTTCCTTCAGGTTCCCTTTTGCATCACACAGCTTCTGGTAAGCTTGGTCTATCTCCAGATCACCTATTTCAGCAATCTTATAGTGAATGTAGGACCTTACATCCTCTATTAGCAAAACCCTAGGTGGAATCTTAGAAAATGCACCAAATTCATCGGGTTGCGATGCAATCTCTGGGCATATCTTGTACTTTGGTTCCACACAAGTATTATTTTTTATCAGCCTAACCATATTTTTCTTGTCATTTTTTATCTTTAGGGTTCTTGAAGTGGTTGCCATCATATTTCAAATTTAGGGCTTTTCTGTAAATGATAACAGAGTTCTTAGGTATTTCTGGTACTTACTTCGATCTGTGTAGATGGTGAATGATCTATTTGGAGTGTGATCGATCGAGTCGAGGTCACTCTGCTATCTTCTCTTTTATCGCTCTGTTTTCACTCTACTCTTTATCTTCAAATCGTGTATGAAATATGAAGTGCTCTCATCGAGTATTTATAGAGTTTTGCTCCAAGTCTGTCATAAATGCTCAATGACTCATCGGGTCATGAAGACAGAGTTTGTTAGGAAGACTCTCACACAATATTGTTGGTGTTTTCAAGATGCTCAGGATAGCTGTTAAGATTTCTTCTTTCACTGACGGATATCGGTGTTCTATCATGACAACTTTATAACTTTGCTTCCTTACCAATGAGTGTTAGGTTACATTAGCAACTTAGCCATTTTATGTGTTGACCGACAATTCTCGATAAGAGTAGATAGCTCATCCTTTATGTTCACCGATGATTTTTAGTATGTGTTTACCGATGGGGTTGTTTTCTCAGAATTTTAACAAGTAACATAATATGCATCTTTATTCATGCAGATTTTGACTATCTATCAATTTGTATAATGGAACTGATGCAAAATATGACTTGGTGTAGTGCAATTCCATACTTACTTGTTCAGCTCAAGTGGGGGTGGTGATGTCACCTGATCTATTGGATGGGGTGTCACCATTTGCATTGTTTGGTTGAGCTTCATCATTTCTTGAAGCTTTTCTCCACATTTTGTCTCTAGCCCTTCGGATATCCTCAATGGTGTTTCCATTGGGATATGTTTTTATCTCTGTCATTCGGTCTCTGCAGTGCTTCTTGAGATGACCAACTTTATGATAGTATAAGCATGTCATTCTGTGGTTTGTCCAGCCTATAGACCTTTTGGTCTATGCTCTCATGCATTTTGTAGCAATGTGACCATATCTACCACATGTTGTACAATTTGTCCATGTACTGTAGTCCCATACATATTTATTACCAATTCTCTTTGGTTGATAGGGAGTTTCTTGACCTTTAGACTTCCATGCTTGCCTTTTCTTTTTCCAGCATTCAAGGCTTGTGTGCCCATTCATTTTGCATGTAGGACAATATTTGTCCATGTAGGTTTCCTTCTTTGGTTGATCCATCTTAGACTTACATTCATATGCTTTATGTCCTTTCTTGTTACATTTATGATAGAATCCTATGATTGAAGATGTAGATATAGGAATACCTTTCATTTTGCATCAACATACATTTGATGTGTGACCTTTCTTTCCACACTGATTGCATGTAAGCTTTCTTGGTCTTGGATTTTCATAGAATTCTTTGGGATTGGCTTGATTTGATGATTCTCCATTTTTGGTAAAGCCTAGACCATGTTTTTTGTTAACTCTTTGTTGTCCTTCAAGAAAATCATGCATTCTTTTATTTCTTTCTTCAGCCTTTTTGATAATTTCATTGTGTTTTTGTTGAACTCTAACCTCATGCTTCAGTTTTTCATTTTCTTCTCTTAGTTCACAGATAGCATGTACTCTTTCAATGAGTTCTATATTCATTATGTTTTCTTCTTGACTCATAAGAATAATCCGGTTTGTAATCTTATGGTGATGCTCAACATGTCTTTGAATTTCTAACTCCTTTTCTTGTAGCTTTTGTGTAATCTTCCTTCTATCATCAATAGCTAATGTTCTTTCTATTTCATCTTGTCTAGAAGAACTCATCACATCAATCATTCTTACCATCTGGGTCTCTTGACCAATTTGCAACATCTTTATTTGCTTTGTCTGATGTTGATTGATCTCCTTTAGATTTGTGATGTTCTCTTCTAATGTATCTAATGCATTACTTGTATTTGATCCTGCAGACTCAAAGAAATATGGAATCTCTTCTTCTTGATAATATTTTTCATTGCTCCGAGTTGCCATACCTTTTCTCTCATTCAACAACTCTCTCATCTTGATTCTCACTTCTTTATACTGTTCATAGAACATCTGTATTTCAAGATTTTTGTTTTCAATATTTTTATCAAGTTCGTACTTCTCCATTGTATGATCTTTGCTCTTAAGCCTTTAATATTTCCAAGAAGAGACTTAGCTCTTATACCAATTGTTGGGATTAATGGGAAGTGTGTACTGAGAGGGGAGGGGTGAATCAGTACCTCTAAATTTTTTTGTATCCTTTAATCAATTATCCTTTGTAATAAATTGCATGTCCATTCAATTTGATCTAAACTATCTTGGTGTGAGTTATATCAATTCATAACATTAATAAACATGTGAATCATTCATGGAAACATTCATGAACATAATTGACACATAACACAAGATATGATATCGCAGAAAACTCTTGTTAGGAAGTAAAACTGTGGTGGGGATGACACCCACAAAACTTCACTATCTGCAAATTGGAAGGAAGCCGATAAAGGCTTACAATTGATCACTTCTGATGATCTACTATGTTAGGAGTATTAAAGTGGAGACCTATTAAGATCTACTATGTTAAGACATTTTAAAAACACTAATGAAGTGTGCACTCAGTTAAGAGATTTTCAATAGGACTGTTAGGTCCACCTTTCTTGAAAGGATTTCTTAAGTGTACTACACTTGTTAGAATGAGTACAATATGTTTGACCTGAATGTATGCAATCTATAATTTCTGATCAAAGATCCATTAAAGCTCTCATAATATGAATATCACCTATAGTGATTGATTAATACCTTTTCTTGCTCGTCGGTAGCCTGTGTTCTGTTCTTAAAAACTGAATTGATCATTTTCTATCCTTCTGTATGAATTCTCTTGTCTGATCCTTAGATGCTCTCAGCGGATACAATCATCATTGAACAACATGTTCATAATAGATTGAGCATATTTTTATACAAGTATTTGACCTATTCTAGAATCACGCATTACAATGTTAACTCTTAATCCAAGGTATACAACTTGACCTTGATCATTTAGTTTGCATGTTTTAAAATAGTTAAATTGATTAAAATAATAATAATTACGTTTCTTTCTCCTCGCACATAATGGATTTAAAACAAATCAAGAAGCTAAATATACAACTTCAGTGTTTTATCTAGCATGGAAACTCAGAATCACTTTTTGTGGGATGTAACTTACTATCGGTTCTTGGTTGTCGGGTTGAACTAAAAGTCTGTTGGTGTTCCTTCATTGAACTGATTGTCAGGTTCCCTTCATCTGTCGGGTTCCTCTCTTTGTTTTTCCATCAGGTTGCACTATTGGTTACTTTTCGGGTTCCCTTGTCCTTTTTGTCATCAGGTAACATTGAATAGTGTTTGTCAGGATGCTTTGTACTTGGCAGTATTGGGTAACCTTGGCATTGGGTAGTGCTATGCCCTGTTTGTCGGTGTAGTGTAAACTGATGGTGTGTATCATGTTTTTCCTTGCATATACTAATGGAAAAATATAATGCCTTTAGTATGATGAAAGCAAGGAAAATATATTACTAAAATCTATCCTAGGGATTCTAAAGTATGTCATTAATATGCATTATCAGCACCTGTGTGGATGCCACATGTGCTCCACCTCACCCAAGCCCTCTAAAATCCTATGAATAGGATCCTTGCCAAGATTAAATCACCCATTATTTTTGTATACAATGTTATCATGCTAGTTTATGCTTAGAGCTATCTTGTTTTCATTTAGAGTTTTTGTACTAACCTTTTTTGGTAGTTTTTTACATTCAATCATGGTAGTTGCATTTATAGTTTTCTTTCAATACTAGATCTTGGTAGTAATTTTTCATCATCCACTCTCATATCATCCGTTGAATGCTTGAGACTAGTTCTCCATAAATAGTTCTTGAGTTATTCAATATCATATCATTGTAGTTTACATTTACTTTTCATTCATCTTATCCTTTGAAATCATAGTGGGATTAATACATTGTGTTTGGAGAGCACACCCACAACACTCTCTAAGAGAAAATCAACAAGGCTTGGGTCCCCTTGTTTGGCTCATCGGATGTTGTGGTGGAAAGATTTTTTTAGGAGTATGATTTTGATATGTTAATATTCTTTCTATGATTTTTATCTCTAACATTTTCATGTATGACATTGCTCGCAAACAAGTAGGTTTTAATCACATACAGTCGGGCTTCAAGTACAATAGATAAAGAAAGGGATATACATTAGTTAATACAAGTATGTGAAGCAGATTCTAAATTTTTTTTGCATGAATTACTCAAAACCAGAGGATAAACCTATGGTCACAGGCTGCAAACTATCTAAGGAGGATGAATCCAAAGAGGTAAATAAAACTCTATATAGATCCATGAACTGTAAACTGTAGTATGTTGTGCACACTAGATTGAATATTGCAGATGTTGTTAGTATTGTTGCAAGGTTTTCCTCAAATCCAAAGGACTCACATGTGGTTGCAGCAAATAGGATATTCAAATATCTCAAGGGTACTGAATATTATGGCCTATCGTATGGTAAGGATGGAGATTTCTCTTTGAATTTTTTTACTGATGCAGATTGGGCATAATTTTTTTATGATAGGAAGAGCACAAGTGGTGGAGCATTCTTTCTTAGTGAAAGATTAGTCTCCTCGAATATTAAAAAGGAGAATTGTATTTCTTAATCTACTACAGAGGTAGAGTATGTTGTTGCCTCTCTCAACTATTAGCAAGTGGTATGGATAAAATATATTCTTAAGGGAATTCATGAGAAGGTCACTGAACCAGTTGTTATTTATTGTAATGGTGCGGGAGCACCTAGGGGTTTCATGAAATAACCCTAAAATTTTGGCTTGTGTGGCTGTATAGAGGTGAAGATTTGAATAATGACTAGATGAAATCCTAATAAGTGTGTTTGGTTTGTGTTGTGTGTTGTTTTTTCTATTTATCCAAGATGTGCCAAGTTGTTCAAAAGTTGTAATGAGAGACTAATTTGGGAATAGTATGGAAAATAGAAGCAAGAGTGAAAAAAATGTCTTTCTTTGGTTGTTGATATGTTTATGGAGTCTTAAAAATTGATTCTGCACCTATATTGTTGAGTGTTGTTCTTACACAAGTCAATTGCTAGAAATTTGAGATCTGATTTCCTCTCTTGAAAGAGAAATGAAGTTATTCCCAAGGTTCTTTTTGGTCATGTTACAACCACTTGGTATGCTTAGTTGAAGATAAATGTGAATTTTCATGATGAGGTCTTTGCTGGTACTTTCAAGACTTCAAGTTGCAAAACAAACTTTAGTAATTTTTGTATTTTTTCAATTTATCAATGCATGTAATTCATGAATGATGCAAAATGTATTATAATCCCTACAAAAATTATCTACTCTATCCAGATTGTCAAAAGATCAAATATTTGGGTAACAAGAATTAAGAAAATTTACTGTAATGAGAATCTAACAAACATAAACCATTGTCGAACCTTCCTTATGAAGTGAATGATAGGAAGACGGAAACCCATAAAATATGAATCAAACCATGTCACAAATCTATACCCAATGGATGCATTTGGAGAAAATTTTATCAAGATGAAAGATTTTCAAAATCTATCAAATTGTGAAGACACAAGTATGCACACACACACAAGACAAATTTATCGTTGAAGAAATATAGTTATCTTTCCCAATCATTCGTCACACAAGATCGATGAACAACAAGAAACTCCAATTTAATCAATTACATATCCAAACACAATAAATGCAATAAATGATTTGAAAGAAATAAAAAATTGAACACAAATTCATTAATTTCCCATAGACAACATACAATATCACACTGTGAATGAAGCACCAATTGCATATATTTGTTGCATAAAAGATCTATCCATTTTACATTGTTCTAATGCAATATATAATGCTCTGATTTTACAAAACTCTAAACCCTGAAACTAGGGTTTCAACTACTCGAAAACAATAAAATAAATTTGAAAATAAAGATTATTGAAGCTAAACTACTGTTAAACTAACTACTGACAAGTTTTCATGGATCCTTGATCCATTTACATTGAGTTTAATCTAAAAATTAGGGTCAAAATCGCTCAAAAAGAAAGGAGAACTGAACTGGATCTCCACCATTTCCAACTGGATTCTTTACTTTGATCTTTGAGTTCTTCCTTAAATTATTCACCTTGACTTATCTTTGCATGGAAAACTGATGGATAGATTCCAGTAAAACCAAAATGAACCTTATTTCACAAGCAATCTGATTTGAGACTTTTTCTTCATGCAAAAATCTTCTTCACACTGGAATAGACCATAAATTTGGACCCTAAATTTTACTTTGATAAACCAAGAGGCTGAAAAAAACTAAGTGTAGATGAAATCTTCTTAGGCTCCCCAAAATTTCAGAATTTCGAAGGCCGAAATTTTGAGGCTTCAAAAAATGACTAAGAGTCAAAATTCCTTACTTCAAAATTTTTCTAAGTCCCCAAAATGGGCAGTCAGTGTGGGAGGATATCAGGACGAGCGTCCTGAAGCCTCAGTACTATTTCTTTCACTTCATCGTAATCTACCTCTTGCACATTACTAAGGCACCGCTCTTATTTTTCCTTGAAGGTTGTCAATTTGGAAGCAAAGAATTTGATCTCTTCTTTGTTCTCATACATTCTTTGCATCTCTTCCTTGAATCAGAAGATTTGATGGAGATCCTCCTTTTTATTAACCCCTGCCATAATCCCGTAGAACTGCAGTATAATGCTCTTTACTGAGGATAAGACCTGTTTCTCACTATCCTTCTATAATTCCAAATCTATGCCTGTGAAGAAATCTTCTATTTTCTCCACCCATATCATAAACCCCTCATGTATTTGACGGATTTTTTTCATGCACTTTTCATAAACCTTTATTATTTTTGTTATGCTCTTAGTCCATATCCCAAAATTATCCAACTCTACCCCTTCATATAAATTTACCAAAATTTGGAAGTGCTACTTACTTATTATTTTCAGGTCCTTGAACACTTTCTGGCATCTGCTCAATTGGAATTCCAATCCTTGTTCATCTTCCATCATATCCACTAACTTGGTAGACTCCTTGAGAATGGTCCTGAAAGGTATCAAAATAGCTCTAATGATTCTTTCTCCCAACTACTCAAAATCAACCTTCCAGTCTGTACATTCCTATACAAAATAATGTGTTATCCCTTCTGGGAATTTTGGGGTAGCCTTCTTCTCCAAGACAACCTGTAATGAGGCTTCTGGACAACTTGGTTTAATGGGACCCACCAATTTAAAAATGAATTTCTTTAATACCTTATTCTTCTTAGTTAGTGATTTTATCTTTTCTTCATCCTTGTCCATAAAACCTAAAACATGCTTTAGAACTAGAGTCGCGAATGTTCTGCTTCCCTCTCATGTAGGATCCCCTAAATTAACCTCATCAAAAGTGTAATCTTCTAGGGTTATTTCTTCATGGGTGACACTGGTTGTAGGGATTGTCACTTGTGCTTTCCAGCGGCCCTTTTTATCTTGATTGGCATAGGACATTGTCCTTGTGAGCACATTGGACGTTGCTTTGTGGAAGACTTGACCTAGGAAGGACATGTATGTGTCCTCTTCTTCTTCTTCTATAAACACTCTCTTCCTAGGTTGAATTTATTTAGTAAACCATGTTGGTTTAGTAAAGGCGGTAACAAGATGATAAGGAGAAAAGTACAATACTGAGGTTGTCCCTCCTGTACTTTGGACTTCCATATCCTCCTTGGATTCCTTTGTTTTTTCTAATGATTCTTTAAGTTCTGATTTCTCTTCTTCTTGTACCTCTTCTTCTAAGATTTCATCTTTCTCTCCTAAAGTGGACCTCTTGTACCTCTTCTTCTATTTGTTCTGGTGGAGGAGTAATTTATTCCCTTCTGGGTCTTGTTTCATGTTGGGGTTTCTCCACATATTTCAAAAGATTTTTTAGCATTTCATCCTGAAGACTTGTTACCAACTTTTTCTTTTTCTAAAAAGATGGTACTGTCCCTACAACCAGAGGTATTTGGGAAGTTGGGTGTCAAGAGGATATGGGAACAAAAATTGGAGGAGTAGGAGTAGGAAATTAAGGCATGGGAGTAGGAATAAGAAATAAAGGCAGAGGAGTGGAAGTTGGAAATGAAGGTGGAGGAGTAGAAGTTGGAAATGAAGGTGGAGGAGTGGAAGCTTGAGTATCTATAGAATCTGAGCCTTTCTCTACATCCTTATCTCCTTGTGTATCCTTGAGTGACTCTTCCTAGGCTGCTTGTGAGGTTTGGGCGGTGGAGGACCCTATAATAGCTTGTGCCTCTACCTCTTTATACATGGTTTCAGAATCTAAGCTAGATGAAAGTGTCTTTATGTACCCTTCCTTTCTTGTATATATTTTCATAAGTGATATTTCCACTGTGAGATTAGTAAATTGAGACTGAGGTAGAGTATGAATAACCTAAGGGATTAGTGGTACATGTCCTTCCTCATTAACTTCTATTTAATTATCAAATAAATCTATCCCTTGATCCTCAAACCCTGTGAGATTATGGAAGTCAGACATAAGGAACTCATCGGGACTAAGGGAATCCCAAGGTTTTCCTTGTTCTTCCTATTCTTCTTCTCCTTCAGTAATGGGGACATCCTTTTCTAGACCTTTCTTCTTTGAGGAATCATTCCTTGACCTTTTCCTCTTCACTAAAGGTACATCCTCATCTTCTCCTTCTTTCTCTTCTGGTTCCTCTAGAAAATTTTGTAACTACAAGGATGTGGAGGCTCTCTTCCTCTTATACACTTTCTCTCTCTCTCCTGAGGTGCCAGTAAGTTCTGTAGTTTCTACATCAAGAGGTTGACTAGTGGTGGGGAGATATTCTTTAGTCACTTATTCTTTATCCAAAGGTGGAGATATGCTTCTATTCATCCTTTTCTTTTGTGGTTTATGCTTAAGATTGGGACCGTACACCACTATGCGTTCATGCCCATACACTGTTCCTAATTTCTGTGGTGTTACCTTCTTGAATTGAGGTATTGCTACCCTTTCTCCTCGTACCTTATCCACTTTGGGTGGTGGGTTTAACTATGGTTTCATCAGCATGGGGTCCATTTGGAAGGGCCTTTTGATCCAATTTTTGGTGGCCTTAACCATGTGCCTGGCCTTGAATTCGATTTTATCATTCTCATCTTTGTCTACCTCAACATTTAAGATATGTCTTGTATATACCTTATCTTTATTATACAGTGGGTCAAGTACCTCATCCGTCTCCTTTTCCCCTTCCTTGGGTAGAATGTTGATCTCCAGGGTAGATTGCGCTAAATCTAGGGACAGTCTACAATAATCCTAAACCATGACTTCATAATCATCCACACAATTCATCTAGTGGTCCTCCAGGTGAGGCTCGTGAATGTAGTTCCTGCCCATGATGTGGCTATAGGTACCAATGGGATCAAACCTTGGCCTGATCCCATCTTTATGGGATTGTAATAGGCATTCATCCTATTTAAATGCAAGGGATTTGCACACCTTTGTATCTTTTAGAGTGTATGGGCCAATTGAAATGGGAAAGTCCTAGCAGTGCTTCTTCTTGTGTTTAACATGCTCATAAGCATCAGCAAGCTGTCTGGCCATCTCTATGATAATTACCCAGTCGGAAGGGTATATGGGAAACTTCTTTGGGGAAAGGGTGAACCTACCCACTCTGATATATGTGAATGTTCTAAACTAGATGTAGAAGTTCCCTATTTCCCTTACCATAGTGACTGCCTCTTCTAATAGTCCCTTTGCATTATCACCCCCAATTGAGTGGATGATTGCATTAATGATCCTGTAATCTGGGCTATCTTCATCCATCTTGTGTTTCCTTACCAGTTGGGGATATACTATGAAGGGCCATGCACTTGGTTGCCCAAATGCTCCCCATTTTACCAATCCTAGGTACTCTTCCCTAGCTGCTAACAAATACACCATGTATGATGTCATGTATAATTTGGGATTTTTCTTAACCGAAATTAATTTTTCATCCAGGTTATCACTCAGGATGGTGGCCTAATCAAACCTGGCCCTTCATCCCTTTATCTTCTCAATTATTATGATTATCCAATTTTCAATTTGGATGGACTGGGGCAGCTTGTACAATCTATTGAGCATGGTAACAGCTGCTTGGATATCATCCTTCAAGTATCCTCTCCTCATGTTTATCTTCTAAAGCTTATTCTTTGGTAGGGATTGGATCAGGTATTCTTGGTTCGCTATGTTATATTCTTCCAAGGTGTTATTCTTGAACCAATCCAAGCCTTTCTTGATTGAGAAGTTATAATATCCATCTATTCCCTTCAGAAGGTGGAAGACATCCTCGATGTTATCTGGTTGAAGGTCCAAGACAATATATCCAACTCTATTTTTCACCACCCTATCATCTGGTATGTAGTGGGGTGCTAGTGTCATGATTAGGTCTGAGGATAGAACTGAAACTGGGTGTGCGGTCATGTTCACCAGGCTTAATAGTACTAGGGTAGTGTAGTCAGATGGCCTTCTATTAGATTTGGAACATTTTATTAGGAACTCATTCCAATTGAAATTTCCAATTTCGATGTCAGTAACCTCACTGTGGTGGTTTCTAACTTTTGAAGGTGTGTGGTACCCTTTGAATAGATACTTCATTGGAGATCCAACAATCCTTTCCAGCATTCCTGCAAGAAAATATGCAAATATTAGTATTTTATTTGAAAAACAACAATTAATAGAAAGCACACAACAGAAACTAAAACCCTAAAGATCAGTAGCAATGGCTCATAATCATCTAGAATCATGTTTATGGCATTTTTGGCCCCTCGAACCTACGGACACCGAACACAAGATCAAACTATGAAAGGTCAAAACTCTGAAATGGAGGTTAGATGGGGTTTGGGTGATGTCTTTTGGAAATTGAGACTGAAAAGGTGTGAAAGGTTCTCAGAGTGTGAAAGTGCAAAAGGATGGAAATGGATGAAGTGGAAAAGGCTAGAGATTCAGACTTGCAGAGGTGTGGGATAATTCAAAGTGCAATGACGCAAAACTCTGAAAGTGTGATGGTTGATCCTGCCTTTGGTATTTTTGTCTTTGGTGATGGAAAAGTCTGCAAAACACCGAAATTGTGAAACACCAAAGCACCAAGGACCATTCTTGACTTAGCTATTTCTCTCTTTTCTAATTTAGTTTTGGTGAGATGAATTTTGGAATTCAGAGGCTGAAAGTCCCATGACTTGTTAGCACAAGCAAATTTTTTCTTGGTTCCATGTCTATGCAATTGTTCCTATGATCTATGGTCTGAAATCCTAAGTTTTTGTGAGAAAATATAGTTTAAATATTGAAAACCCTACTGTTTCTTGTTGTTTCCTTTAGCCCTAAATTCAAAATTTCTAGCCGTTGGTGATAAATGCCTTAAACCCTTCATGGACTTATTATAAAACCGAGTTACCTTTTTTTGGTCACTTAAAAACTCATTTACCCATGTGTTGATTTGTTATGTCTGAGAGGGGTCGTCCCTTTTATCTTTTCCTAAGTATTAGCGGGGTGATATTTTAATTTATTTCCCTAAGTCCTAAGCCCCGTTAAAATTTATGACTTTACCTTTTACATATTTCGTGCATGTCTTGTTTAATCCAAAGGCAAGCACTATCCCTTAATGAGCAAGATGAAGCCTTTTAATGATCAAGGCAATGTGACTAGCTGACACATGGTGGATGGCGGGACCAGGTCTACGTAAAGGTGAAGGGTTAAAGATAGGTCAACTTCAAAGAAGATATAATGGTAGGTGTAAAGCCTTGATTGTAAAGTGCGCAAGATCTAATGTTTAAGGCATTACACTATGCGGCCACGTGTCCATCTTTATTAGCGGGACCTACAGTTTCAAAGCCAAGGGTGAGATTAAAGTGTAGTATAGTTAATTTTGATCAGACGGAAGACGTAATGGCTCGAAGACAACAATGAAGGTTTTTAGTGTTCAAGGGATTACATTGTTAGGCGACATGTTCCCAGTGGGTCCGATCAATGCCAAGGTAATGAAGTAAAGATCGATCAAGTCAGAGAAGATCAGAGGGACAACATAAGGCCTTAAAGAGAAAGTGATCGACATTTACTCATTAAGGCATTACGCCCTTGCACCACGTGCCTAAGGTGGGTCCTGTTCAACACTAATGAAACAAGTAAAGATCGATCAAGTTCAAGAAGATTTAATGGTAGGCTTAATGACTTGAAGCAAAGATGCAGTCGTTTTAGTGTTCAAGCCATTAAGTCATGTGGCCACGTGTCCAAAGTGATGGTATGTTTTCAATAAACTAGAGCTTTAATGGAAAAAATATCTTAGAACAAAGGGGTTTACTTCTTTTTTTGCACCAAAAAGATGCATGAGGAACGTGGGCATTGTGTTTTGATTCCTTTTGATGGTCTCTGTGTAGTTGAAAAGTTTAGGAAAGATCATAGCAGTCATTGCGCATTCACTGGTTCAAAATGCTCCAAGATGTTTATCCCACATTGTTTGTGTGGAGGAAAACTTTAATATTTTTATATTACAAACCATAGTAGTGAAATGCCTAAAAGGCACGCGCCTTTTGGAAGGAAACCCAGTGGTTGGGAGGTGACGTGGCGGCCAGTCGGAAAACAGTGGACCAATTTTGTAGGCCCGAGTAGTAGTGACATGGCAGAGGTGCAACATGGCAGCTTATCGTGCAGTTTTGATGATCATAAAGGATCAAAGGAGATGTCTGCAAGTGAGGGAAAAGGTGACATGTGGAGGTTTGAGCCACCCAAATAGAGAAGTGGTCTAGTGTGCGAGTGCGTAAATGAATGGTTATCATGTAGTCATGGAGGTTTGAGCAGATGACAAAACATACCAGCGAGTGTGCGACAAGCAGTGATCGCCCAGTTGTAGCGGTTAGAGTTGTAGACATCTAGCAGTCACGAGTGCATGACTAGCTATTAGCAGTTAGGATCGCCTTCTCGCACTGGTTTGTAGAAGTTAAGAGGATGGGTTTCGAGTGAGTGACAGGTGAGCACATGTCTAGTTCAGATAGAGAGATGATGCAATGATGATGATCTGACGGTCGTTGTGCACTCAAAGAGAATAGTGGAATATTATTTCAGGACTGGCAAGTGCACGACTAAGGAGGAAGAAAAATACTGTGTCGCAGACTTGCTAAAAATAAATAAATATTCCCTTAGAAGTGTTAAGTGAAGTGACCAAATGATACTTGTCAAAATCATATTGAGATGCCCAGATAACTTAAAGTCATCTACGGTTATGTTTTAAAATGCATAAAGGATTTTAATTTTGACCTTAGATTGAAGTTTTTGTGCCACAAGTGGCCGTTGGAAGCAGATATTTGAATTTTTAAATCTTTTAATCAGGGTTTCAGAGCGGTGATCTTTGTCATTTTTCTTTAGAGCAGTAAATTGCTGAATTTAATCTTCTGGGCCATATTTTACAGCTTTTGGATACTGTATGGAGAAGAATTTGGTGTTTCTAAACACATTTATTACAGAGTTATCTCTTTAAGGGTTTCTATTCAATTTTTTAATCAGTATTTAAACCTTTTCTTATCCTGTTATGTTCTTCGCCATCACTGAGGAGTTGTTTTAGAGTTTTATAGTCTAGATAATATCAGATTCCCAGGATCTTGGCTTTACAAAAAAGGGATAGTTGGTCTTCTAATTTCTTGAGGGATAATTCTCCTGAGATAATTAATGCATTCCAAACATTCCATTTATTATTCCTTTTATAGGGTTGTATTCTGCGAGTTCCTATGTGGATGGCAGCTAGATCTAATTCTCCTTAATAGAATGATTTAAGAGAATGTTTTAAGTTGTATGACAGAGCTGCTAGGTTATTGTAATGAATTTAATATTCTTTTTCATATATTATTTTAATTGTTTTAGCCCTAACCCTAAATGATCTGAATCTTATTGCAGTCCTTGGCTTATAAAAGGACTTCAAGATCATTTAGTAGAGGTTGGAAATTTTGGGAAGTAATACAGGCATTAAGCTATTTACTATTTCCAATTGAGTATAGCAAAGGTATATCTAAAGAGTATTATAATAAGAATAAGAAATTTGAAGACCTTTTGCATTTATTGAAGTGGCATATGTTTTGAAGCATTTTGGAATTGAAATTGGACTGTTTGTACTTAATACAGTATTTCTGATTCAAGTCTCCCCTTTTTTGTTTCCTCTTGAGTTTTGAATCTTCTGGTTCACTACATAGAATTTTTTTATGTATATGTTTTAGTCCATATTTTTTATCAAGGATAAAATTAAAATCTTCTTTGGATAAGACATAAACTCTTTGGGTATTGTATATATAAGGATTAATAAGAAGTGTTTGAACTAGAGTTATTTGTATTTATGGTTTTGAAGTCCTTGACAATAGTTAGTTTCTCTATCCTGTATTTGAACTAGAATCATTGCCCAATGGATAAAGCACTGGTCAGTAATTAGTATTTTCTATTTTGATACATATATGAATACACTTGGCTATATTCTTCCCTATCAAAAACATCAAAACCATTCTAGTCCTTTTAAGTTTTGTGGTTGTTGGTTGTTGGTTGTAGTCCTGCATGGTAGAGAAGAGTCACTGAGTGAGTGGTTATCATTTCATACTTTCTTTCCATTAATTTGTTGTAATCATCCAGAGTTATAGTGAGTTGTGAAAGTTAAATATTTGTTTGGATTAGGTGCACCTTGCCTTGGTTTTTACAGATCCAAAAGAGTATAGGAAAATCTTGTTTTACAGTTGTTCCATTTACCTAGAGCTCTCATACTTAGAATTAACCATTCCTAATATTAGTCTCAAGGTATATTGGTTGTTTCTATAGCATAACATTTTTAAACACCAACAAAATGGTGACTATGTTGGAGATATTTTGGTGACTCTACTAGGGACAGAGAAGTAAAATTCTTGCTAAACCTTTCAAGGAATCTCTGGTATTCTACTATTTATATCATTTGACCCATCTAAATCACCAAAAAAATGACGAATCCATTGGGGAGTTGACTTTTAAAAGAATAGAGTTAGTCTTGTTTATCCCTTATTTCAGCATTAAAGTATTCATATTGGGTTGTGTTTTATTTTCCCAACTTGTTTTGGGTGGCGATTCAAATAAATCTCTGCAATCAGTGCTGAGTAATATTTATTGTTTTATACACATTTCCTCAGTATGAATAATAGATCTACACTAAGAGAGAATCCTGAAGTTAGGTTGGAAGTTGGAAGGTGGACTTTCAACCACATCTAGGGCTGGTCAGCCTAGGAGAGGAAAGAAGAACAAAGATAGTCCATCCCCAAGAAGACAAGAGAATGACACTAAAAGAGAAGATTCAATCCACTATAGTCATGAAGGAAATACATCAGAATATGAAGAGGCTCCAGACTTGGGATTGGATACATATGGAGATAATAGTTCTCCTAGTGAAAGAGAGGAAGAAGAGTCTGATAACATTATCTTAGATTCTAAAAATTCCTCTGAAGATGAAGATGAATATAATAGATTCCTCCAAGAGCATTGGGTTATCAGAAGACAAAGAGAGAAAGAGATGAAAAGGAATAAAAGACAAAAGCAATGTCTGAAACAACAAGCAATAAAACATGTTGAAAAAACTAAGAAAGATGAAGAGAAACATGTCACTCACCAAAGTATTGATGCTCAAAGTTCTAAAGATAAAGGAAAGAAGAAGGTAATAGGAAGTGAAATAGATGAACCTAAGAATCACAAAGTTCCAATAGATCAAATGTCTAAATTGGACATTGAGCTTGATAGATCCAAAAGGGAGAAGGAAACCATGGCCAAAATGCTAGAGAAAGCAGAATCATATACTGTTACTTTAGAGATGAAGAAGAAGATTGATTTCCTCATGCAATCTTCTGGGCTCTACCATGTCAGTGTTGAAAATTCTACGACATCAAATACCAAAGCTTCTACTTTCCAAGATAATGATAGATTCCAAAGGATACCACTTCATGCAGAAAGGTACAAGCAATTTTCTTTCATTGGTATTCATGGTTATCCAAATGTAGTCCCAAACGAGATTGGGGATGGACTTCCAAAATTTTTAGGAAATAATGTTATTACTTGTGAGGTACATTTATGAAAAAAATTTGATATCATGGATGACCTTAACATCAATCATGAATATGTATTGATGAAACTTTTTGTTCAATCAATAGTTGAAGATGCTAGGGAATGGTTTAGAGAGTTATCTCATGATTTTGTGGGGTCTATGGATGAACTGATAGATTTATTTAAGGACCAATATGGTGATAATAAAAATTAGGGATTCTTGTTGAATGAATTTAACAATATAAAAGAAAAATTCAAATGAGGAAGTTGCTGAATTCAATACAAGATTCCAAAGAGTTATGCATAGGCTTTTTCATAAATTAAGGCTTGATGAAAATATATGTATTGCTACGTACTTAAATTCTTTTGATTCTAAAATGGGATATTCTCTTCGGGACAAGAATCTAAGAAGCCTTACAGAAGCCTATAAGACATATATTAATATAGAAATGAAAATAAAAGTATCAGGAAAAATGGGTAAAAGGGATGATGGGCAGATTAGTAGGAGCAATCAAAAGGAACAAGAACATAAAGATTACAAAACTCCATATAATAATAGGCCATTGTATAACAGTTATAATCCCCAAAATAGGATGGAAAAATAATCTATAGTGGTTGTGCTATGACTTATTCTCATTCATGTCCTGATGTAGATTATGATAATGAAATTGAGAACCATGATAGGTATGGTTCACAAGGTAGAGTAGAAGTATATCATCAACAAGTTTTGTCTGATAGTGAAGAAGAAAAGGTTGATAATATAAGGTGTTAAGCTCAAAATAGTGAGGAGTCTACAATAGTAAGAAGACCCTCTAATGAGGAGAGAGAAAAAATTATAGTTGACTTAGTTACTAAAGCAAGAAGTAATTATAACTTGAGAAATAGAGTAGTGGGTGATGCAGTTAGCCAACCAGCTGGTATTTCTATCAAGGAAAACAAAGCAGATGCCAAGCAGACACAGAAGAAGGAAATATTTGTTCAGAATGTAAGGTAAAAGTTAAAAGTGTAAAAAAATAAAGTGGTCCAAACATTGTAACTGAGGTAAAGGTTAAAACACCAGAAATAATTTGTTCTCCTCCTAAAATGGAAAATAAGAAATCAAAGGAGAAAGAGCCAACCCTGACCATTCAGGGTGAGGATGGTCATCTTAGTCTTGAAAATCAAGAACCCTTTGATAAAAAAATATACCCCTATTGATATGGGGCAAGTATTGTCACAAATGATTGTTGAAGTTCCATTTTTAGAAATAATGAGAATTAAGGAGCATAGAGAGAAGGCCCTCACAATGCTAGATGGTGTTTCTTCAATAAGATTCCAAAAACCAGAAGGTGTTGAAAAGATGAAAAATGTACAAGATAAGTCAGAAAGCAAGGGAAAAGAGTCTAAAGGAATGATTTTATAAATCCCTCAAATTTATTTGAATACAAATCATGTAAACAATTCGTCAAGAGTTGTTGATCCCTTTTTCTTAACTTTGGTTATTAATGGTAAGATGCTTAAAAATTGTCTGATAGACTCTGGAGCATCTAACACTGTTATGCCTGCAGAAATAATGAAGTCAATGGGATTACAAGTTGACACTCCTCATGGAAGATGTTAGTAAATGGAGTCTAGAGAAATCCTTGTCATTGGTACTATTAAGGCTTTGCCTTATAGGTTAGCAATATGTCCTGACAAAATGCTAAAAATGAGTGTCTTGGTTGTTGATATTCCACCTCATTATGGAATTTTGTTATCAAGAAAATGGAGAGCTTCAATGGGTGGAAGTATCCAATGTGATTTATCTTTTTCTACTTTCAATATTGCTGGTGATAATTTCAAGGTGTCCCAAGAAAGTAGGACTCCTCATATGATTGAAGTAAATGAAGATACTGATATTGGATCTTTTCAAATATAAGATATAGGGGTTAAAGAAAGAAGTCAGCCTATGTTTTTGTCTGATGATAAGAACAATTAGATGGACCAATGTGATTTGTAGACCATGTACTTTGATGGAGCAAGTTCTAAGGAAGGAGCTGGTGCAGGAATTCTATTGATAGCTCCTAGTGGTAAGCTCTACAAGTTTTCTTTTACATTATTGTTTACATGCATGAATAATGTTGTAGAGTATAAGGCTTTGTTAATTGGTCTAAGAATAGCCTCAAAACATAAGATAAAAAGTCTCAGAGTGATTGGAGACTCTGAATTGATAATATCTCAGATAAGGTCTAAATATGTTTTAAAGAATCAGAGACTTAAGTAGTATAGGAATGTTGTTTGGCAGGAATTAGAGAACTTTGATGCGTTTGGTATTGATTGTGTAGATAAAGGTTGGAAAAAAATGGAAAACTTATTAGCTAACATTTCTTTAAGACCTAAAGATATTACATTTGCAGGAATTTCTAAAATAAAAATTCAATCCAGACCTTCAAAACCAGACAATGTTGAGAATTGGCAAGTCTTTGAAGACGACTTAGATATTTTGAGATTTTTGAATTGTGAGGCAAACTTTTTTTAAAAATAAATGGATTTCAAGGGATGTGTTGAAACCTTGGATAATAAGGATACCATTTTTGGTAAAGAGGTGCTTCAATTGAAATCAAACAGAGTTCCCAAGGGGCTAGTTATTCTTGAGAAGGTCTTTGATAATAAAGACAAATCTTTTTCTGCAAATAAGGAAATATAACTTAAATATTTGGAAGAAGTAAATTTAGGAACAATTAAGAGCCCTAAGAATGTGTATATTGGTAAAAAATTGTCTCCTAAAATCAGTAAGTTATTAGTTGACCTTCTCAGAAAGTATAGGCATGTTTTTGCATGGTCCTATGATGATTTGAAGGCCTATAGAGAAGATTTGTTTCAACATGAGATTCCTTTAAAGGAAGGCACTAAGCCTTTCAGACAAAAATTGAGACCTATCAATCCCACCCTAGCACCAAAAATGTAGGAAGAATTAAAGAAGATGAAAGATGCTGGGATTATTAAAACCATCAGACATTCTATATGGGTATCAAATTTGGTACCAGTGAGGAAGAAAATGGAGATATCAGACTTTGTGTAGATTTTAGAAATCTGAATGTTAGTTCATTAAAGGATAATTATGGTTTTCCAAGTATGGAAGCCATGTTACAAAGAGTTACAGGATCTGAATTAATGTTTATGATGGATGGGTTCTTAGGATATAACCAAGTCATGGTTAAGGAATTTGAACAATTCAAGACTGCATTCACCACACCATGGGGTACTTATGTCTATGTGAGAATGCCTTTTAACTTAACAAATGCTAGGGAAACTTTTTAGAGGGTCATGGATGTGGCATTTGTAGATTACATAAATAAAATTTTAGCTATTTATCAAGATGATTTTGTTAGGATTAGGATCACTGAGAGGGGGGGGTGAATCAGTGATCTATCAATTAATACTTTTTCTTATTATCTAAGTCTTTACTTAAATGATTATGTAGTGAACTTGAATATCAATGAAAGTAAGATAAATATACACAACACATAACACCATATATGATTACGAGGAAACACAATGTAGGTGAAAACCCTGGTGGGAATTAGTACCCACAAATATTCTACACTAGTGTCTTATGATCCTTGTTAGAAGATCCTTAACCCTGTTAGGAGTTGTCTTTACAATACATGAAGTAAAGTGACCTTGTTAAGGGTCAGACCCTGTTAGGAGTCTTTTAAAATAACCCTGTTAGGGGTGGTGGACTCACTGTCCAAGAGCACACTGCTCAAGTGGTGAAGGCTACAACCTTCTGGATCTTCGATACACATTGTATCTGCAAGGTGAACTGCTGTCGTGACACTGCTTGTCTGATTAGTTCCTTTTGTGTGCGGATGCTTTAACCTCTTGTAAATAAATACAAAAATATTATCTTCACTTTGAAATATTCTACTTCAATATCTATATCATCAACATATGATAGATATATCTTTGGTGCTTTTACACTCTGCTCTGCTTTTCTTATCTCTAGCTTCCGCAACTTCTCCCATCATAAATGACCTTCTATAAGTACTTCCTCAAAGGACATGAACATGTCAACTTTAGGAAACCTTTTACCATCTATCTTTATCACTTACATAACCATGCAACCCTTCATTAATTTGGCTTAACATTAATAATAACTTCTTTACTCAAACCGAATAGACACGTCTTTTCACACAGTCCGCTCCACCAAATTAGCTCTAACTAATTATCCCGGATGAATAAATTCATGCACTTTTAACCATAGATTTTTAGGTCACTCAAAATGACTAATGCAAAGGCACAAGTCTTGAGGATAAGTGAAACTTCTACACCAAAACAATCTTTGTTGGCTCTTCCCATGATCTCTGTCCTATTCTGGCATTCACTGGCTGTACCTCTTCAACTGGCTATATCTTCTTCATACTTGTAGATCTGATCATTCTCTCTTAGAATTAGCATTTAAAAATACTCATAAGCTTATCTTCAAAGGTACATATCATTTGGATAACAAATGAACACACGCTAATCAAAACTATAACAGTCTGTTCCTTGCTCTGTCCTATTTTCTGTACTTAGCCAATTTCTGATCTTTTGATAATGTGTGCTGAATCCAAAAATTCATATGAATTTGTTTCCATAATGACAACACTAAATAGATTCATATACTTTATTATAGTCAACTTTCCAACAATCTCCCCCTTTTTCATTAATGGCAATAAAGGAATATGGTGAAGTTACTATATGTACTTTTATATAAAAACTCTCTATCTTATATCTCCCTTTTATCATATACTAGACTCCATATTCTTCATAATCTACTCCCCCTTTGACATTAATGAAAAAGGTGCTCAAAAACACTTCTATGTACCTACTCAGCATACATATCTGGATATGCAATCTGCAACTTCTGGATCTCTTTCTCCCAAAATGCAATCAGTGAATTAACAATTTGTAGATGGGCGCATAATGCATATTGTAGCTTCTCCATCTTCTCCA
>MU224089.1:67173-91214 GCA_018584345.1 Thuja plicata
AATTGACATCTTCACAAAGAATTTGATCTCTAAGATGTCTTTCCAAATGAAAATGGCTTCACCTGACACCTTTGAATCCCTTGTCAAGAAGGGAAAAGACATTGAAGATGGCCTTTTGCAAAGAGGTGGCATCAAACATTATACTCCTTCCAACAATGATAAACCAAAATTTTGGAGTAAAAACAAAGGAGTTGTCAATGATGGAGTGAATGATGCCAAGCATGTTCAAACTATTCAAGTGTCCAACAATAACAATCAAAACAATCGCAACACCAATCAGAATCAAAATTAGAATCGCAACAACAATCAAAATTAGAATCAAAACAATCAAAGTCAGAATAATTAGAATCAAAACAACAATCAACAACCACACAATCAATCATTCTTTTTTCCTCGCAACAATTACAACAACAACAATAACAACAACAACAACAACAATAATAACGACAATCGACAATGGCGACAATTCACAGCATTGGTAGAACCTCTAGATGTGATCTTCAAACAACTTGCGGATCAAGGGATGATAATATATCCAAATACTTGGCCTTTTGATGAAAATCAACCCAAGCCTATTTGGTATAGAGATAATGAATATTTTGATTATCATTGCATCAAAGGACATGATACCAAGAAATGCATGAAGCTTAGACACTTTGTGCAAGATCTCACTGAGGATGGAAAAATTGAAGTTGAAGGTCAGAATGCATCCTCATCAAATGTGAAACTTAAAGTCTACAATTAGCCCTTCCCACCTCACAATCAAAACAATGCATCAAACATGATCCCATATGATTACTCTACCAATACTATCACAGGCCATGATCAAACATGTGGGAGTCTAAATGAAAATGATATCTTTAGGTTTGATGCTCTTTGTGGCCGCATTGAATAAACTAACACACATGTTAACACCATAATCCTCAAAGGTGCTGATTGTAATGCTACCACACGCAGCCCTAGAGTCACTGTTCAAGCTACTGATAAACCTTCTACATCTGCAAATCCACTAGCTACACTGTCTACCACTGCTTGGCCTGCCTCGCGCTATGACCTATTGGCCCTATTAGGGAAGACACCTACACAGATATCCATTCTAGAGCTCCTGAAAACCTCGCTAATTCACAGAGAAATCCTTGATAAAGCTCTAAATGAATCTCTCATCCCTGAAAACATCAACATTGCACAATTCCAAGCTATGATAGGGAACTTAGCCACACAAGAACATCTTGTCTTCACTGATAAAGACTTTTGTGGTCCTGACCTGCATCATAATAAGTCCCTCCATATAGAAGGCAAAATCCAATCCACAAAAATAAAATGAGTCCTTATAGATGGTGGATCTAGCTTGAATTTGTGCACATTAAAGATGATTCGTAACATTAGTCTTTCTGAGGACCTCTTGGATGTAGACAAATGAATCTCAATAAAGGCCTATGATGATTGAGAGTGAGAAAGCAAGGGTCTGATCACACTACCCTTACAAGTGGGCCTAACCTTGATTGAAATTGTTTTCCATGTGCTGGATCTAGATCTACCTTACAATATCTTGTTAGGATGACCATAGATACACACTATCAAAGGTGTACCCTCTACTTATCATCAATGTTTAAAATTTCCACATCACGATAGAGAAATCACAATCCCCAGAGATCCTGAGCCCTTTCAATACTGCAAGAGACTAGAAGGAAAAAAATCTAACTATTGTCCATTGAATGAGTTTGGCTGATACTCTAATCAAGAAACCCTTGTTTCAAACACTCCCTCAGTTCTAGAAAAGACATCAGAAACACCAGCTGAGCAATCCAAAGGAAAGGAAAAGGTTACTGAAGACAAGGCTTCTATAACTGAAAAAAAAGCTACCTTTACATATCAAGGCATGGGAGAATATAAATTTGAAAGTGCTCTATGTATTGGGAAACTCCCTTTGTCTCCAAAGTCTTATGGAAGACCATCACCATTACCCCCCTCTAAAGACAAAGAGCTCATGCGTTGAAAAACAACCACTTTTGAACATTGGGGGTCTTTATCAAATGAACACATGGAACACAATGTCCTTGATTGGCTCTATAATGATGAAGAAGAAAGACCTGTAACTTTCCCCAAAGGAGAGTATCCCAAGGTTACTCCCATTGTTGAAAGCATAGGGTATCATGGTACTGGTCTTGGATCTAATGAAATAGGTAAGAATAAGATCATAATAGGCAATGGCTATCCTAAAGGACATGGATTGGGTTCCGTAGAGACCAAGACCAACTTCACTAAGGATTACTATTTAGCTACCTCAGATTCAAACACTGAGGAAGAGTTCTTCAAAATTCCTTTCCACTATGTTGAAGATGACCTAGACGACCATAACCATGTCTTCACTATCACCCAAGCCAACCTTTCATCCCCTTTTCTACCCCTCACAAACCATGAATTAATTGACTGGGATCAACAAGACTCATCACCAGCTTTGGACATTTGTGATTCGGATGAGGCAATTTTAGCCCTCTTTGGACTTAAGAATCTCTGAGAGTATGAACATCAAATCCACTACATCAAACAAGCCTACTTTGGTAGCCAAGTCGACTCTCTTAGTAGAAAAAATGAAAAAGAAAATAAAAATTTAAAAAAATGAAAATACATCCTCTGGTGAAAACCTCTCGCAGGCACCTTTGGATGAAGAAAAAGATAAAATAAAGGATGTATCCTCTAGTGAAAACCTTTTTGAGGCACTAGAAGAGGGAGAGGCTGACTTTCCATTTATATCCTCAGAACCAGAAGTTTCCTCTATGATTATCGAAGACACTATTCTAATCAATCTGGGCACAAAAATAGATCCACGCATGACCTACATTGTAGTTTCTCTTAGTGATCAGGAAAAGAAAGACATGACAACATTCCTGCATAAACATAAAATCAACTTTTCCTAGACTTATAAGGACATGCCCAGGCTAGATACAGATCTTGTCATGCATCATCTTGTTGTAGATCCCAGTGTAAAATTTGTTAAGCAGAAACTTTGCAAGATGCATCTGTAAGTTGCGCTGGTAGTCAAAGTAGAGCTTCAGAAAATGCTGAATGCTGAAGTAATCAGACCGATCAATTATCCTGAATGGGTTTCCAATATTATCCCAGTAGGCAAGCCTACTGGGGGCATTCACATCTGCATTGATTTCAGAGATCTAAACCTTGCTTGTCCCAAGGATGATTTTCCACTCCCAAATATTGACATTATAGTGGATTTGACTGTCGGACATGAAATGTTGTCGCTTATGAATGGCTTCTCAGGTTACAATCATATCAGGATAGCACCAAAAGACCAACACAAAACCACATTCACAAAACCTTGGGGAACCTTCTGTTATCAGGTGATGCCCTTTGGCCTTAAAAATGTTGGAGCCACTTATCAGCGAGCAATGACTACCATCTTTCATGACCTTTTACATGTCATCATGGAAGATTATGTGGACGATATTTTAGGCAAATCCAAGACAAGAGAATCACATATTCCTATCCTTACTACCAATTTTGAGTGATTGGAGAAGTATAAGCTTAGGCTAAATCCCAAGAAGTGTGTCTTTGGAGTACAATCTGGTAAGTTGTTGGGATACATTGTGTCATAGCGCGGAATAGAAGTGGATCCAAAGAAAGTAAAATCAAACCTAGAAATGCCACCACCCAAAACATTGAAACAATTGTGTAGTTTACAAGTAAAACTATAATCAATCAAAAGATTCATGCCACAACTAGCAGATAAGGTGCATTCGTTCTCTCATCTCCTGCGCAAGAATATAAAATTTCAATGGGATTTCTTATGTCAAAATGCATTTGAAAAACTAAAAGGCTATCTGGCTAATCCACCTATGTTGGTACCACATGTTGCTGGCTATCCTTTGATTTTGTACATATCTGCTATAGAGGTCGCGTTGGGAGCCCTCCTGGCACAATTAGATGATACCGAAAAAGAGCGAGCAATTTACTATCTCAGCAAGACTCTTATTGGTTACAAGTTGAATTATTCCCTAATTGAGAAATCATGTTTGGTTGTTGTTTTATGTACACAAAAACTACGACATTATATGCTCAATCATAAGATTCATCTCGTTGCCAAAATTGATCCACTCAAATATCTCCTAGCACGTGCTGCTCTTACTGGTCGTACAACAAAGTGGGTTATGATCCTTAGTGAATTTGACATTGTTTATGTGGATCACAAAGCTATCAAAGGACAAGTAATTGCAGATCAGTTAGCTGAAGCACCTGTTGATGGTAACATCCTTTGATCATAGATTTTACAGATGAATCAGTCCTCAATCTTTCCCTGAATACACCATGGAAGCTTTATTTTGATGGATCCTTCACTCATAAAGGATCGGGGGCAGGAATCTTGTTTGTTACACCAAAAGGGGATCTCATCCCTAAATCTTATAAATTATAGTTTCCTTGTACCAACAACATTATAGAATATGAAGCCCTTGTACTTGGACTTTGACAGGCCATACAATGGAAGATTCTCAATTTATTGGTGCTTGGTGATTCACAATTGGTTATCAAACAAGTTATGGATGAATATCAAACAAAGGATGACAAGTTGCTTCCCTATCGCCATACAGTTGAAGATCTCAAAACACATTTCACTGAATTGATCTTCCAACAAATCCCCCACACAAACAACAAAGCAGCAAACACCATGGAAATGATTGGGTCCTTGATCACCATGCCAGAACACAATACATGGTGTGAGTTTCTTGTTGAGAATCTTACGGTCCCTACCTGTGACAAACTGAATTCCGAAATGGTGTGTGAAATTGCTGATCCTAACTCCCCATGGTACCAAGAAGTATATTCCTAACTTTGTGATTGACATACCCCACTTACCTTAACCCCAAATCAACGTAAAACCTTCATTTGCCATACTTCTCGATACACAATCCTTGGCGATACCCTTTTACAAAAGCATTTTGATGGAACTCTTTTAAGGTGTCTGAATTCTGATGAATCACAAACATCCTTGGAGGAGGTACATCAAGGAATCTGTGGGGCTCACTCTAGTGGACTTACTTTGGCCAAGAAGTTGTTACACACTTGATATTATTGGCCTACTATGGAACAAGATGCCTACAACTATGTGAAGAAGTGTGTGCCTTGTCAACAGCATGATGATTTGATACACGCCCCCTCCCAATCCCTTTAGCCCACCATCACCCCTTGGCCCTTTTTCTGATGAGATCTTGACCTCATTGGCTATATTTTCCCTAATTCTTCCAATGGCCATAAATACATCCTTGCTTCTACTTAATACTTTACCAAGTGGGTCGAAGTTGTTCCTCTCACCTACACCACTGGAAAATAGATTTTAAAGTTCATTTTGAACTATCTTATCTGTCGCTATGGCATTCCTCAGGACATTATTATTGATAATGGAGGACCTTTCAAGAACAAGGATGTCATAGAGCTATGTAGGAAATTCAGCATTACCCACCATACCTCTTCCAAGTACTTTTCGCAAGGCAACGGTCAAGCAGAGGCTACGAATAAAACCATCATCAGAATCCTCAAGAAAACACTCGATGAAGTTGGCCGCAATTGGCACCTTCACCTCAATCCCACCCTTTGGACCTACCACACCTCCATTTGAACCCCCACTGGAGCCAACCCCTTTGCCCTTGTTTACGGTACTGAGGCTATTCTACCCATCAAAATTGAGCTCCCTTCCCTCAGAATTTCTCTAAAGAATCTGTTGTCCAAAGAATAATATAGAGTTGCCCGCTTGCAACAGCTGGAACTCCTTGATGAGAGATGCCTCAGTGCCCTAAACCACCTCCACATGTATCAAAATTTCCTTTGCCTTCAGTTCAACAAAATAATCAAGCCTTGTCAGTTTGAGGTTGGTGATGTTGTCCTGCAGCACAATATGAAGAACCTCCAGAACCGTGAAAAGAAAGGAAAGTTTGAACCTAATTGGTTGGGGCCCTTCATTGTCACAACAAAGTATGGTTCCGATGCTTATTAGATTGTGTCACTAGAGGGAGATCCTATCCCTGATCCTATAAATATTGTACATCTCGAGAGCTTCTATGCTTGATCCGTTAGTAGTCCGTTGTACAACTGAAATTTTCAAAAATCCAAAAAAAAAATCAAAGAAGCAAAAAAAAAAAAAAATTCGAAAAGAATAAAAAATACAAAAGATTGAAAAAAGTATAAAAAAAAAGAAAAAGAGAAAGAGAAATAAATTTATCCATCTGTGAAAACCACTTCGGTGGTGCAATGGATAAGTACCATGGTGAAAACCTGTTTCAAGCGCCATGTGTAGTCAGATCCACCATCTGTTTCCATTATTTTTTCCATACAACAAACATCGCCTTCCATAATAAAAGTCACTACCCATATATGTGCAGGTAGTTCCTTGACCATTTTCCACCTCCGCAATAAAATCACATTCCCGCATGACTGATCTTACCATATCAACAATGAGCTTTATTCTAGACATAGTGACCGCAAACATTTCCAACAAATCAGCAAATAGATTGACTTTCCTAGTTCCGTTCTATTCACAAGAAATTGCCAGCGAATTCCTGTTTCAATCAATCAATCTTTTGCCCATAAAGATGCATCCTTCCGGTGTCGGCTATTCTATCAATTCTCACATCAAAACTGTTCATGGAAAGAACTTTTGGACTGAATGACCACTTGGTTAGGATGCCTTTTTGTTGATTTTATCTTGTGTTTCAATTTGGCCTTCTCGCAATAGCCTCGATCTTCTATATCTTGGTTTGTTATGATGAGTACATATTGGAATACGTGTCATTTGTGGTATGATTTGCTTGTCATAGATTGTTAGTGCATTTATGTTTGATATTTAGTTATGACTATGTATGCCTCATTGGGGGCAAGATTCATGCATCTCAAATCCCTAAAAAGATTTGGATGTATTGCGTTTCCTCATGAGCAACATTTCATAGGTCTCATCATACCTGATATCTTGCATTCTTGTTCCTAGCAACCTATTTGTCTGAGAGTCTAGTCCACACAAAGGAACCATGTCACTTGTGTTTTCTAGCACATGGTGCATAACTCCTTTTGCAAAATCAAACTAGGGTGTGCTCTCCAACATTAACATGGTATAACTCCCACTATCATCATGTAGTTAGTATTGCATTTTACCTAGGTCATATTGCACTTTCCATTTTTCTCTTGGAAAGTTTTCTGTTTATTCTCCCATCCCGATTGGGGCATCATGTCCCTGATCTAGCCTAGGTCTACCCCACCCCCAAGGACATGTCTCGCGACACCACCTAATTTCCCCATTTTCTCTCTTCTTCCTCTCTTCTGCCTTTTTTCGAGAAAATTCCACAAAATTTATTTTTTTCTGTTATTTTCTCAAGGGGGCATCATCTCATCTCCCACCATAATTAATTTTCTCTCTGGGGCATCTTATTTTCTTTTCTTTGATGTCACGCCACTTTCGACGCTGCATCAAAGAGGGACAAAATGTAGACATCCAAAATCGTCCTTATATTAATTTAATTAATATTCTCGTAACATTATAGTTAATTTTAATTAATTATATTTGTTATATTCTTCTATGTATTTAATTTATTTATTTAATTAAATATGATTCACTTTCCTTAGTATTTAAATTTAATTTAAATATCATCCCCTTTAATGTATTAAATCTTATTTATATACATTTCCCTCATTAATCCCTTCTAAATAAATTTTGATTTATTTATTCCTCCACATGACTTAATTCTACTAAACCATAATTAATCTAAATCTAATTTGGATTAAACTAATTTGAACCTAGATCCTACCCTACCTCACATCACTCTCACCAAATAGACCTACTTACTAATTAACCAAGGTTAATTAGGCTAATTTCTTGATTCCTACACATATTCATCCTAATTATTTGCTCACACGTGTGAGAAAATTTCCAAATTTGACTTTTCAAAAACATGCTAATTTGGTGCCAACAAGGTTTCTTACAACCTTGATGACACTTCCTAAAAGTTTTTCATTGGACTAAAACTCTTACACCTCTTACAAGATCCTTCACATGTGTACTTTAAGTACACTTTGACCCATCACATCCAAAGTTGCTCACACATGTGTGAGCAAAGTTGGCCTCTTTCATGGCTTATGTGTCCCTTATGTGGAACCTATGTGGATGCCACATGAGCTCCACCTCATCCAAGCCCTCTCTCTCCTCCAAAAAATCTATAAATAGAGGTCATTGTCAAGAGAAAATCATATCTCTTTTTTATGCATTGTTACCATGCTAGTTTAGCTCTAGAAATTCTTAGTTCATGTTTATGCTTCATGCTTTTTTTTTAGTTCATTTTGAAAATCTAGATGTTACATCTTAGGTTTAATGGAATGAATCTAGTTTCTTAGTTTAGATCTTGCATATCATCTTAGCATTAGTATTTGCATCTTCATCAATGGTGAATGGCTTGAGACAAGTTCTTCATACTTGCTCTTGAGCACTTCATCCATCATTATCTTGCATTCTAGTTTCATCCATCCAAAATCATAGTGGGATTATTATATTGTTTGGCTTGGGTGCACTTGTTTGGCTCATCAGAGGTTGTGATGGGATCTCTTGTTGTTTTCATAGTATGCTTATAAAATATGTTTGATGTAATTAATTTATTGCATATATCTAACATTTTCATGTCTTAGCGTGCTCCCAACAGGTTAGATTTCAGCACATACAGATCACACTTGATTCTTTTAGTTTCTCTGTCACCCAATCCTCCTGCAATTCACAATCAACTCTCTAACTTCTTCTTCAACTTTCTAATATATAGATTTACTTCCACTGACTTATAACAAACCCTAGATCTAAAATATGAACGATCCAAATCACATTAGGTACGATACAATGTATCTAATAGCTCATAAAACATTTTCTCTGACCGCATCGACTTACATATGGATTTTACCTCGGTAGTTGAGCCATCTTCAAAAACTCATTTGACCAAAAGAAGCTTCTCAAAGAATCCACCTCAAATGCATACCTCAAGAAATGTGATGTCAAGTATGTTCCACAAAACATGGAACTACCTTATTACTTTACGAAAATCATCACTGATCCTATTTCCACTTTGAATTTCTTCACCGATTCACAAATCCTGATCACCTATTCAAGAACTTTGTCTTGTTTACCTATTCATTCTATTAACACCGCTTCCAGTCTAATAAACTAGTTGTACCAGTCAACAATATGAGTCGTGATCACAAACATAGTATCTGGACATTATTCACAATCATATCCTATGATCTCTCCACCAAATAATGTACCGATTTGAGATAACATTCAAATAACTTACAGTCTGTCACTGACTATTTCAGTAGTTACCCAGTTTGATTTCATTCAAACATAACCAAATCAATACTTCATATCAAAATTCTCGATGGAAAAGTTAACATGACAACACATGAAATATTCTTCCATTAGAATAGCAACTTTATAAATATACTGAAACTCATGATTCACTTACACAATATCTGGTAACATATTAAAAACACTAAGTCAATCAGTTGACATCAATGAAAACCAAATAACTGTTTCACCTATCATCAAATATGTGCCAATCTTCATCAATGCACTACTTAGCATCACTTAATCAATTATGATAATAGAATGAATTTTCTCATGCAGAGTAACTATAGAATCAAGGATCTGCCTACCCATAATAAAACCGTTCTACTAAGGATAAATTATTAGCGAAAGAACAACCAACAACCTTGAGGTTAAAAATTTTGAAATTGTTTTGTAAAGGGAATTGCAAAATCAGTCTTTACTACGTAGCTAGTCTACGAAAATGCCCATAGAATAGTAGGGCACCAATAACCCTCTACTAATTAGTTCCTTCTCTCACTTTCTCTCCCTTCTGAAATAATAGAAAGGCCCTGTGAAGAAGCAAATAACATATATTCTCTGGCTTAACCCATAGCCCTACAATTCTATGGCCCTATTATTCTATTATTTCCCTGGCAAACCCCTCCCTTTCTATAGGGGGCAACCGGGGCTATGGGTGGTAAATTCAATACTTAAAGGTGGCATATTCAGTAGTTCGCATAAAATAGTAGGGGCCATTGAACCTGGTTAGGTTTGGAGAGATGAACATATCATCTCCTGGGGATTTAGGGAGGAGAACAATGAAAGTTGAATTAAGCTCCTTAAGGATTTTTCTTGACCCGAAGAATTCCTTCAACGCATTCCCAACATCCTCCACCACAATATCCTAGAAATTTTGAAAAAAGTACATAGGAAAACCATCTAGGCCAAGAGCTTTATTACCCTCAAAGGAGAAAAAAAAATTCCCAATCTCTTTCAATGAGGGAATGACAATAAAAAAAATATTCTATTCTTCACTAATAATATTAGGAATAGCCTCAATAAGATTTTTCTGGGCCAAAATGTCCAACCTCGTATCAATAGTTAAAAGATCACCAAAAAATTGGATCGCTTATCTAGTTATATCATCATCCTTATCAATCCTAACCCCATCCTTCAGAAAATGGGATATTACATTGGAGGCTCTATGTTTAAGAGTGGTCAAATGAAATAATCTTGTATTCTTATCCCCAGAAGACAACTATAAAGATCTAGATCTCTATTTCTAGAATTCTCCTTCTTTGGAAATGATATCATGGTACTTGCTAAGGATATCATTTTCTCTTAGAAGATAGTCAGCCATGTATCCTTCTTTCTAAATCTTATTGATCTGAATTATGAATCAAATTACAATACCTAGTGTGATACCCACGGTATTGTCAAGTACAATATAAAAACCAGAACACTAACAACCGAACTGCAAGCCAAAAAGTAATTTGTTCTATTAGAAATTGGAGTTTATACAAATATGATGGATCCCAAGGGACACTAGAATACCTTGGAAATGAAATGAAGAGTCCTCATAATGTTTATCACAAATAAACTTATTAAAACTACCAAAAATTTCAAAAAACTATATAAATATTTAGGCCTACGTGGAGAAGACATAACTTTCTAGTCCTAGGTCCGATTTGCGAACCGTTTACTTCATTGGAAAGATAATCAAAAATTCTAAAGCCAAAAATAGGAGGTTAGCCCTCTTGGGAGAGATAGGCCCATAAATTCCTTGAAGACCTTAAAAAATGTAGTTTACTGAGACAGAAAATACAGAAAAATTAGATTTCAGCATTTCCTAATTCCATTCTGATCACTTATCTTGGATTTCTATTAACTCTGACTAGATAGAGGACTTGGAAGAGAAAATGTTCCCAAAGGTTTCTTCATTCCATTTTCTAATGTTCCCCTCAACCTCCCTTAATTTCTTAGCCACCCTGAATATTTTCATACATGTTACCCTTATGTTCCATCATTCTTTAATACAATCATAAAGTTGAGGATGAGAAAGCCACATTATTTCAAATATAAAGGTAAAATTCCCTTTACTAGAGATGAATTCTGCCACAAAACTAATAAGAAAATGATATGAGCCAATCCTGGATGAAGCGTTCAAGGAAAAAAATTGACAAACCATTCATTAGAGATTAAGGCACAGTCTAGTCTCAATTGAATAAGATCACTCCCCGATCTTTTGTTAGTCCACGTAAAGGAAGATCCCTTTAAATTGACATCATGCAGTCCTTGATCATTTATAAATTCCATCAAATCCATTTTGTTGTCTAGCTGAATCTGAGATCCACCAAACTTCTCAATATCCTATAAAGGAGTATTAAAATCCCCCACAATAATCCAAATCTCATTGGGGAATTTTAGTCTTAACGAGGCAAGACGATTCACAAAAAATCGTTTGGCCACTTTATTATTAGGAGCATAAATTTTGGAAAGGATCCAACAAAAATCATCTCTGATATGTTTGAATCTAGTAGGAACATGGTTTTAATCTTCCCACACAGGATGACCTTGGATGTGGTTAATGTTCCAACATGTCACAATGCCACCAGAACCACCATTAAAACTATTTCCTTGAACACCACAATTTTAATTAGCTTCATATTTTCCACTCTTTCCATAGGCATCTTAGTTTCATGAACTAACATAATGTCTTGTTTATGGTCCCTAGAACAATTATGCAAAATATATTATTTATGAGAGCTATTTAGTGCCCTCACATTCCATGCCATGAATTTCATTTCTTACTTGGACTGGTGGTGAAGAAAATCTCTTGGATAGATCTCTGAGTCCTATCATCAATATTCTGAAGACACTCATGTTCCATATGCCATCTAGCTGACTTTCTCCTTGAGCTCTTAATAACGCCACAATCATCTTTATCCCTAGTCTTGGTAGAGACACCCATAGAGGTATTCAGTTTCTTCCCTTATTTATTTTGCACCATTGTGAAATAGTCCTCTTTGTCCATGTCTATTTCTTCATGGCTCAAATTTTATTTTCTAGAATCAAGTTCTTTCTCCATAGTGACCTTGTAGGAAGCCTTAAGCTCGTGGGAATAATCAATATTTTGATCAAGAATAGAAAAAATTATTGGGTGTACATTTTCACATTGAATAAAATATGTTGTATCTTGGAATGTGGATTTAACTACTTCAAGAGTACACTAAGTTGAAGATATTGGGAATGTAGATTTGACCACTGCTAGCATGCGCTCCTGAAGCATCATGGACATGGGAATGACACAATCATCAACCACATTCCCATTATAGACAACAATAACTCCAAGTTCTATACCATTGCCAGTGGAATTAGAACACATTCCCCTTTCTTTTTAGAGTTACCATTAGAACCATTCTGTAACCCAACCTTCCCATGATGCATACATTTTGTATTCACTTCACCTCTGTCAAAGCACACATCCTTTGATTCATAGGGTTACTTATTCACATCACCCTTCTCATTGTTTTCTTCAACATCCAAACCCTACTTAGGTTCCTAAATACCACAAACTCCCGTAGCTAGGATTCCCTTAGAAATCTTAGCTTTCCATACTTTCATTGTTTTGACGGTCTTTTTGGTAGTAGTTTTGTTGGCTTTAAAAGGGTATTTCTTAGCCCAATGCCCAAATTTTTTACATATAAAGAAAACAAAGGGAAATGTTTCAAACTCTATAGCTTGGACCCAATTTCCAAGCTTGGAAATAGTTTTGATAGAAGAAGACAAATAAGTAGATCTAACAATGCCAACATAAATCCTTGCAAAAACCAACCTCTTCCTAGCAACTATTACTGCATCTATTGATAAGATCTCACCAAAGGAACTTTCAATAACCCTAAAGATCTCCCCATTCCAGTACTCCAGAGGTAACCCTGGAAGCCACGCCCAAACTAGGAAAACTTCAAAGATGGTTTCAGAAAGTTCCATATTAGGGGATCATTTCATAAGTGCCCAGGAATATTTGCCAATGACCCATGGTCCTCCACATAAAATGGCCAAAATTTCCTCTTCAATGGAGAAAGAAAAAGAGAAAAATCCTTTTGGCATAGCCAAAATCTCAACCTAGCCTTTAAGCTTCTACTTCTTCCTCACAAAATCCCCGATGGTTTCAATATTAGGTCTAGGACCCATGAACTTGCCCACCAGGGATAAATCCATCAGGGAGATGCTATGATTTATAACCTTATCCAAAACAAAGAAAGTGTATTTTCCAATAAGAGGATCTAAAATATTATTAACAGGTAGAAGAGCTTATTTTCCAATAGCTTTGATCCCAAAAAGGGAAGACCATAGTTTCTTATTCTCCCCTTTATCCTTATATTTAAGAATAGGCCCCCAAATCGTCTTGGCTTTCTCATAATCAGGTACTCTAGAAATATTATCCTTAGAGACCAACTTTGACCTATCATGATAACTAAAAGGACCAGATGGGACCTCTGTCTTCCAAACCCCAAGCATAAACCCATTCTGACATGAATCAAAAGTCAACTTACATCCTGGGTCCAACTGAAACCCTAATAAGTTTTTTGAGATAGTGGGTCCCCATCCTTTGAATCTGCACCACCCTTACCCGCATCTACTCAATTTTCCTTTGTACCTTCATTCTGATTAGCAAATAGATCCACTATCATGGATATGATAGAAATCATACCAGATTCTCATCACACATCGACTGCCCATTCAAACCCTCACCCATTGCCACTCCCACCCATTACCGTTGAACAATGTTTGTTTATTAATACATCTTGATTTACAAATTAATTTTTAGTTATAAAATTAATTTTTTAAATAGTTCAATTAACATATCTTAATATATGTTAAATGTTAAAAGTTCACTAGGTAAACCAATTATATCACAATCATCTTTCACATCTCCAACTTCTATATTTCATAATTGAATTTGATCTACAAAGATAATATTATAATTTATCATTCTCAACACTTCGTAACTCTTTACTTTCAATACTAAATTGAAAATGTTACATCCAAATCCATATGCATATCTGGTTCTAGGCATGGATTCAGTTGATTGAGATGATGTGATTGAAGTTGAACCATAATCATCAGTAGTGGTTGCATTTGAAATGAACTCTTTCTTCCAAATTTAGTATCCAGAATAAATATTATAATTTATCATTTTCAACTCTACATAACTCCTCAATTCTATGTATGACTCACCGAAATTTATGTACAAGAGATTTGATTCCCTTATAATACTAACATTAACCCTTAAATGCTAACACGTCATTTTTAATAATCATACCTATAATAGGAAAAATAAATAATGCATCATTGATTCCAGTAAATATTCCTACTATCTTATACTGATATTTTGGATAGCATGACATGAACTAATGGCCAAGAGTACAATTATCAATGGAAAAAAAATCAATATGGGTGAAGGCCTAACATTGTGAAATTTGATTTGTACATTTTAAAGTTGGTAAAAACATAAATCGGGGCCTTTGAACCATTCTAATTTGATTATGAATGTATATTTCAATGCATCAAATTCGTAATATTTGAAGTGACAAGGTACATGAAACCTAAGCAATTTCTCATTGGATATAGACTAACTAATTACCTATTTCTCATATTTCTTTTAATTTAACAATAATCTTTCTTAACGACTAATTGGTTATTATTTTTATTGTTATTACATTCATCAGATATAGTTTGAAAAAATTATCATAGATAATATGAACTAGTTAACAAAGACACAAATTCACAACCAAGGTTCATTTTTTTTATGAAATGTTTTAAGGCAGAAGTTAGAGAAAGAGAAGGGGTGTGTGCAAAGGAGGTGCTAGGGCATTTATGACAAAGTGTGGAGGCGATGATGGTGAGGAATATGATGAGGGATGGGGTGAGATTTCTCAATGGGTAGAGGATGCACAGATTGTGGGCGGTGTTGCAGTGAAGTGGTAGTTCTTTCACTAACTCATTTGACTGCAAAATCTGACAAAAAATTATGAAAAATATGTATAATTAGATGAATCGTCAGGTACAATGTGAAATTTTCAATTTTTAAAAATTTTTATGCCCGACATTTGTCAAAATTTTGATGAACATGATTTTTGTCATAATTTCAACGAACCTATTCATCGAAATATCAATGAACATCGGGAATTAGTTAAGATTTAATCTCACGGTGATATTAATTCAAAAGAAAAGTCAAATAGATTAAGGCAAAATTCCTTCTCAAAATGTCAATGACTATTAGACCTTGAACCCTTAAAACATTATTTTCATATTTTCATTTACTTTTTTCTACTTTCTAGGAAACCCTCTGAGAGTTGCCAAATGGAACTAGGGCTTGAATGATTTCTACATCTGGAGTCCTTTGTGGCGCCAATAATAGCTATAGATAGGGTTTACCTAGATCTAACTGATGGAGTTTTTTCCCTGCACATTCTTTCCTAAAAATAGTTGCACGCCACTTCTAGACTAAGCTGTCAAGGGTTTGGAGAGTTTTGTGGAACCATTCTTAGACATTTCTACTGTAAAATGAAAGTTGGTTTGCATATTTCCTCTTTCTATAGGTACACTTAGATCTGAGTTCTTCTTTTTCATTATTTGGTTGCTAAGTTGGACACAAAACCTACTACCTCTTTGAATTTTTATGAAAACTCGTGGGTTCTCTATGAACAATACCTGTTTGAATAGGATATGCTTTTATCTTAGATATATGCTCATTGAAACTCTCTGAAATTTTTCACTCATTGTGGGTTATATCCTCCATATATTTTTCTTTCTTTTCTTTGTATTACCATATATAGCAAAGTCATCACTACTACACAAATGGTTCGAGGGTTTCCATTTGATGAAAACTGACTTTCTCTATGTCGAAACCTTGTGGGGTTCTCTCTGTAAAGAAGACATATCTTTCAACATTATTGTATAAAGACCTATATGAGCTTGACATATCAATTTTTAGATTTGAAGGGCTTCCCCACAGATATGGACATATTTTAATTGTATTCTAGAGGTCTTTTATTTCATTTTCTGCTACACAAATGTTATTAGAAGGCCGCAACTCTGGTTATGGAATTAACATGACTTCTTTATCTTTGATTTTTCCATTCTGAAACTATGGCAACTACCATTAGGTAGGGTTTGATATTTTTAATAAAAGAGCATGAGATTAACAAGCCCAAATCATAACCCTATTTTGGTCTTTTTGAAAACCCTTACGAAAATGGCTCTCTGAGAAAATTTGACATCTTTGCAAAAAACTCAAATTGTTTTTCCCTTTTCCTTTGTGCTAAAAATATACTTCTGGATAGGTGGTATTGAATGAATTTAATGATTATACAATTTTTCCTTTGATCATGGCCAACCCTCTAATTAACCTTGAAAATCTACTTTGATGTTTTGAATCCCTTTAGTAGGCATGCACTTTTACTTTGTTAAAGCACCAACACTATATAAAGTGGACTTTGAAATTGCATTTTTTATTCGCATGCAATTTGGTAGAAGCTATTTAATGTCTCAAAACACAAAAAAAAAAAATGTTAGTAGAAACTTAGAGGCAAGATAAGCATAATAAGTTTCATTGAGTGATTAATGAATTGTAGATTAAAAACACTTAGTGAACAAGAGTTTTGGCAATATGCATGCTGGATTAAATTCATACTAGCAAACATCCATATCCCAAGACAAAATCTTTCCCTCTGATAATCTTTGTGACTGGTAGGGTTTGACAACTATTAACCCAAAGAGAGATGCTTTCTCTCAGTCAAGAAAGGAATCGGATAAACAAACCACAGAACAACCACTAGAAACATTAAAACAATGAAGCATGACACAACACTCGCATGATTTTGAACAATGATTCTAGACCCATATATGCTCAAGGGGAATATTGTTTGCCCCTTTTTGTGGATCAATAAATATGAATAGAGGGCCTTGCATTGCTATAAAAAGCTCTGCCACAACTAACAGATCCTCTGTTAAGAGTCTCATAATTTTATCATCCTAAAATTGAAAGCCCTCAGCTTCCCTTGAAGATGACAAGGCATTTTTTTGACAGGAACCTGTTAGAGTCCACTTGGAATGATCACGGCTTTGGAAAAGTTCTGGTTTATAGAAGGACTCTGATCAAAAGATCTATTTTGTAGATGGGAGAAATATAGTCATGGGTGATGTCTAACTATAAATTTTCCTCTCAGCACAGTTGGTGTTGTTTGGGTAATAATTTTTAGTTGAAGAGCACTATGAACCTATATAACTAATTATACATATATTAGTACTGCTATGTAGAAGGAGCATATATAGAGTAAATGTTCTCAACTAAATTGGATGACCAGTAATATAATATAAACACCTAAATTTTGTGTACAATGTTTAATGAGTCTTTTATTTCTTACCAAGGCAAAATTGCAATTTCTTTGACCAATCATTTAATATACTTACTGGTTTTAAAATGGAGTGAAGGTTTATCTTTTTAATATGTTTGACTTACTTTTTTGGTCAAGCTATTATGGCTAATGGATTGATTTTGTAATGTTCTTCTAGTCTTTCACAAATATGGTTGAAGAGGTACAAAATAGATATTCAATAAACTCAAAGGTACCTTTTCATGTTCTTCAATTGTGATGTAATTCTGATAGTAAGTGCAAATGCATTTTGTCATGCCTTGTATTGGATTCTAAAAGCTTGCATTCCTTTTAAAATTATCAGTATTTTGTGCATGTTATAAGCTGTTAAAAGATATTTTGGTCTAACAAGAGCTAAAGCTCGATAAATTCAAATGTGAACCTTCATTTTTCTGTAAGTGTTGTTGTTATACAAAGAATTATGATCTTAAAAAATGTGGAAGATTTAACCTTTCCTATTATATAAGCTCTAGATTATGCCATACATAGATGTGATTCAAGCAAGTGAAAACCTCATTTTAAATCTAGAACTTTTAATATATTATTGTATATGTATGTTTTTGTATGACAAAATGGCTTTATTTGGATGTGTATATATTATGTATAGACATAAGTAGATACAGACAAATGCATACATGCATTTTCCTTCCTTATTAACTAGGGTTGCATAATGCATTATGGTGTCTAGAGGGAGGATTTAATGTTATGTTGTTATATCTAGTTCCTTTAGTTTGGAGGCTATGTGTTCATGTTCATATCTATTGTACATTTAGTGTGAAATATTTTATAATTTCAGTTCTCACACATGCTTTTTTTTTTGGAGAGGCAGAAGTTGTATGGAGATATTCTATTTCAATTTTTTTGCATGCTTTTGTTGGACTTTCCTTTGTATATTTGTGTTAGTTGCAAATAATTAGCGTCCTAGGCAATATAGGAGTATACAAGGAAAACAATATAACTTTGTATTCTTATGACCAATCCATGTTCTTGTGGAAGTGACATCTTTCTCACGACCATGTTGTTGTGTTTTGAGAGAAGGATCATTTTTGGAATCGCCTTGATATGATCATATTAGAGATCAATGGTTATGTCAAAGACCTAAGATTAGCAGAGGTCATAACTTCTCACATGAACTCATAATTGAATGTTGAATTCTATATCATATCTAGGATTGAGAGAGACATCTTCTAGGTGATACCATGATTGAAACATGATAATGTGGTATTGCGGCAACAATAATTTTGCATAGAGCACAACTTTCTCATATAAAATTAGATTTGGGATATTGTGGAATTGCAACAATGATCCCTTGGAGAGAACTGAAGAGTGTGTGTGTGTGTGTGTGCGTGTGTGCTTGAAATCATATAAGTTTTGAAGAGGAATCCAATTTTTCCATTAGATTTGACATTGGGTTCACCAAGGTGATTCCTTGATTGAAGTAGTGAGAATTCAATTACAGTAGCGATACATTGTAGAGAGCATAGAGTTCTCTGACAAATTCCAAATCGAGTATCATTAATTTAGAAATTATATATTTTTAATTTTTCTTCAAAAGTAATACAAAGGCATTTTCATAATTTACACAACGTGAGTATTGTCTAGGTGAGACCTTGATTATAGAATATAGTATGGTTGAAGGTTTTAGTTTTTCATTGGTTGAGATAGTTGTAACATATAAAGTTTTTTTATTTCAATGTTTTGGGTCTCTTTTGAGACTCTTCTTTTAAAAATTATAGTTAATATGGGTCTTATTATAAAGACCAAAACTTTTCATTTGGACTCCAAATCACAGGTCATTTATTCTTTTTGGATTATATATATTTTATTTTCGAAGGGGATGTGATGCCATGTCAAGTTTCTTGTATATGGTATTACCTAGGAAATTTCTACCGTGTTCAAATACATAAATGATATCATAAAGAATATCTAGACTCAACTCTATTTCATTCATGTGTATATATTGGTTATTTCCTTCCATATCTTTACTTTTGTAGGCATGTTCAATTCAAATAAACATTGAGAAAGCTAAGGATTGTAATAGGCAAATCAACCATAAGGGCAACACTCCTACCCATGGGGAGATGCACAATATGATTGATGAGAAAGATGTGCTAATGTAAGTTTTATGCCAAATTTTATTATTTTCTGCCACATTTCTAGTCACTGTAAAATCTTTTAAAGACATATATTTGCGCAAACCATATGTCATCAACCTTATGGATGAACTTACAATCAAGGTTATTACACAGTATTATGCATTTGTTGAAGAGAGGCAAAAGGTTCATTATCTCAACACACTGTTCTCCAAGGTTGGTTTTAGACGCATCTTTCCATCTGCCCTTTGAGCATATAATAGATGAGTGTTGTGGCAACAATTCAACAACTTTTTTTTATTTCTTGCAACTCCAAATCAACCAGTCAATAATATTTTGCAATTATGTAAGAGACTAAACTATAACATAAGAGAACATTATGATTAAGCTAATATTAATGTTAAACTATTTTTTAGTTGTAATCTACTATTATATTTACTTTTCAAATGTTATTTTTAAAATATAAAATTATATTTAAAATAACAATAAAATTGAAAATAATTAATATTTTTTTGTAATATTTAAGTAAGCTAAAAATTGTAAAACAATTGCAAAGTATTATATTATAAGATGATTGATAAATAAGCTAATAACATACTTCAAAATATATTTAATTATTGAAAATCTAAATTAAATATTTTATTTTAATAAAAAATTAATAATAAATTTTAAAACTTACCTATTATTATAATTCAAAATAAAACATTAATAAAAAATTTAAAACTTGAGAATTTCATATCTCTAATTAATTTTAGAAAATCCAAAGAAATATTAGATCATAATTTGTTGAGACCAATTTTTTTTCCAAAAGCCACCCTTTTTCCAAAGTTAGATAAATGTTTAATATTACATTGTCCCAAACAATAGTTTGTACAACAAATTTCCAAAAAATGCTTATAGTTAAAAAATTGCATGTATACTTTAGTTAATATAAAAAAATTTGCAAAATAATAAAGTTATTAATAATAAGTTAAAAAAAGTGTGTAAATATTCACTATATTCATGGACACCTATGATTTTCTTTCTCTTTTCACATTATATTAGTGAAAAAATAAACCATGAATATACATTAATAAATATGAGTAAAAATATAATTTTGGCTCGTAAAAGATTTTACAATGAGTTGTGCAAATAATTACAGATTATTACATTCCATAATTTTTTCAAACTAATTATAAAAATTAGCTCCAAACTAAATAAAATTTTATTACTAATATAAGCCACTATAATTCAGTCTCTCATAAATGTGAAGCTTAATATTTCCAACACGTAAGAGCAGAGCAAACGCGTTGATACGGCATCACTGTTTATCCATGCTAATGATCATGTCAACCATTTTCAGAGCCAAGCATGGCTGATCAACAGGTACCTGATCCACAAATTCAAAAAACGTTTATTTTTGTTAGAAAGATTTTTGGATAGAAATTTCATCACAGAGGATTTGATTGATGTCTCGGGTTACTCATAGTAGGTTTTTAGCCCATCCCATGATCAGAAAAACTAAATAAATTTTATCTTTTACTATACAACTTCCATGCCCATGTTAATGTAATTCAAACAATATGAGATGTCACTTACAAAGTGCCCTGCCCCGAGAATCCAGAAGAATTGTAGATTTTTGCATGATTTGACAAACCCATATGTCTGTGAACCATTGCAGTAGAGTGGAGTGCGTTTTTTGGCTTTGTATTCTGCCAATCCCCTCCACCTGAAGCAAACAACTATTAGCTTTCTGGGGGTTCTGAATCCCTTCTCGTGCAGCTTTTTATTAAAATATCAAATACCGCGCATATTCAATTTGAATTTGCACAACTTCTAGTATACAGTCTCAAATTTTATTTTATTTTATTTTGGTGGGGTTCAGAATTTTACCATATACGTTTCTAAAAGATCAAATAAAATCGATGATTAATTTGAGCTTTTTATACATACTTCAATCTTTGAACCCAAGCTTCTGTTCCCATTGTTGCACAGATCAAATCCAACTGTATTTGTCAAACTTTACCAAATCAGAATACTCTGGAACATGTTTATCAAGTAAGATTACCATATAGAGTTCAGTTCTGAACAGACGTTACCTTTTATTCTAAAACAGAATGACCTTACCTGGCCATTGTAAATTGTTACTTTCTCGCCTCGAGATAAGAGTTCATCCACCTGCAATTTATAGATAAAGCAATGCAATTTAAAAGCTTGCACTTGGAAAAAGAGATCCTAAAGTGAGAATTCCAAGGTAGATTTTCCAATGCTGTTATAATAAGTAGGGAACAGTACAAGTAAAAGATATATTAATCTGTTACCGGGTAATACCTGTCAGTCTATAGGGAAGAAACAGTTTAAGAACAATATGATTGTGTTATTTGGATTTCGTAGTTTTATTTCCAAATTGTGGGCTTCAAGAAACAATCCTTACTGCAAGATTTTCTAAGACCACCACAGAGATGTTTGATGAAGTTAGGGCAACAGTTAATGTATATAGCTGGCTTACGTTGGTTTTCACTGCAAATTGGCTGAAGTATCTAATTTATAAATGCTCAGCTTTAGTTTAAATTCGTTTTGAACTCGAGGGTTGTGAGATAACCTCATTGACTGTACTCTTCATGAAGTCGTTTCCGAGTGCTTTGAAGACAAGACCTGCCTGCTCACCCCATCTGGCAAATATTACATTATGATCAATGTCAGCTTCTTTCAGAATGTAAAACTCAATACATTAGTGTATTGTTTAGTTGAGATAGAAGTCAGGAAGTAGTTACAACTTCCTTTATAAAAATTAAATGTATATTTAGTGTATGGAGATTCATAGAAATAGGAGAAAGTAGGAGAAGCATTTGGAAAGGAAGAATTGAAAGAATCATACAGAATGAAAGAGGTTGTATGGTAATTCATAGGTACTTGAACACATTTTCATTTTCATCATCTATTTAATTCTTTCTGTTGTTGTATGTGAAGGAGAATTGTGTCTTTTTGACACATGTTATTTATCTCATTCATCATCTATTGAGGTAGTATGGTAAGCACATGAACATATTATCTGTTTCATCAGCTATTAACTTCTTTCTACATATGGTATGTGAATGAGAGAATGTGTCTTTTTGCTGCATATTGTTTGTCATGCAATGACTTTACTACCACATTTATAGCCAGTTAAATAATATTCATTTGTAAGTTGAAAACAAAGTTCAGAGTCCATGTGTTTGATTGTTATTTATCCTGGTAGACGATTCTTTACACAGCTACTCACAACTTGCATACTCACAGTATACACTTGCAGGTTTCTAATTGTTTGTATTTGGTTGTCTATTAGTATAATCTATAATTTCTGAATATAACTGAAACTAGAAATTTAATGTTTACAACATGATCTGAATCTGCTTTTCTCCTCTTTGCATATACTTCTTACTGAGATCTATGTTCAATATTTAATGCTTTGCAACCCCTACACTAGCCCCTCTAATGCAAACATGGGCTTCTCTATGCCATTTCATATATTGTCAGCATTTGTTCTTGGCACATAATTTCTGTAAGGATCATGACATTCCAATTCTAGTGGAAGAGGATAGGAGCAATTTTCCTCAACATGAGTCCAAGTAGAACTTTAAAAAATGTGTGTTCTCAGCTAGAGTGTTAGCTCATGTATCTATTACCTTGGTTTGAAAGTGTGTAGTGTTTGACTAGCTTAGCCTTTAGTATTCTGAAGATGATCTAATGTGGAAAGAACAAAATAATATTAATGTGAGAATGCAAATCAAGAGCGCAAGTTAAGGTAGCTAATCAATCGTGTTAAAAGGACTTCAACATCCAAAGATAGAAATCTAAAACTAATCTTGATCTGCAACTAGGAAGCAAAATAAACTAACACAAGAGAAGCAAATTCAAATAAGCAAGCCCCCAACAAACCAGTGTGTACAAAACCATGTACTACAAAATAATCCTGTGAAAGGAGGGTCCTATGCTAAAAGGAGAACCAGAGCTAGAAACAAGAGAAGAGAATCAATTGAAAGAAAGAAAGAATCTATCCCACATCAAATTCTGGAACAGAGCCGGCATCTTGTTGATTAGCACAAAAGGGCCAACAGAGAATCTAATGATAGGTGAGAAGATTGATCTGGGCTATGTTGGCTCAACTTAGCAATCTTGGTAAGAAGCAGGATGCTAAACCCTCTGCCTCCT
>MU224089.1:131121-168166 GCA_018584345.1 Thuja plicata
AGCATCAATTGAAATGTGTTCTATGAAAGCATGTAAACACTCAAGCCAAACACATGAGAGATTTATTTTTAATCCCAAAATCCAAATGTTGTAGAGATGTGACAAAATACCTCAAGTCCAACGCAACGCACTTAGTAAATTTTACCTTTTTTTTGTTTTTTTAAAGCATTTTCCATGAAAGCAAGCCATGAATCTTCAAATGAACAAGACAAGCAAACAAGCAAACAAGATATGCAATATATATTCAACTTATGCAAAACCTAGCGTTAGATTTGAAAATCAATTATTAAGAGCAATAATAATCAACAAATAATCTAAATGACAACTCACATCATGCATTGAACCATGTGAAAAATAAGTGCAAGCTAATCATTAAATGCCCTTTTTTTAATTTTGAATTTTGATCTAGTCAACAAGATCTGATTTATACCACATGAATTTGGACCCTAAACCCAAAAATGTAGAAAAGAGACCTCTGTCAAAAAACAGAGAGCTTTCCAAAAATGCCAAAATTTTAAAAAAATCTGTTCATTTGTGCCCTAGAGAGCCACTTTCCCAAAATAGATCAGTTTTTAAAAATCAACTAAATGAGCTATGATATGACCTCTAAATTAAAAAAAAAATGAATGAACCCCCTTAGAATTTCAAGACCTTTCCAGAAATGTAAAAATTTCTAAAAAATACACTGATATGCGCCAGAAATCGATTTTTTATGAAAAACAAAGAAAAAATCATAAAAAATACAAATTACCTTCAAAAAATCTAATTTTTTTACTGAAGCTTCTTTGATATGTCACCAACCTACAAAAAACAATTTAGACCAAAAATCCAAGCCCTTTGGGAGATATGATCAAATTATTGAAAATCTAGGGTTTTCATCTCCAAGCAAATCTGCATAAGGGTTAAGCTTGAAAAGCTTCAATAAAATAACCATCTAAAGATTAGAAAATATGAGATCTGAATAAAATCAAGGAAAATCAGGAGCATCATGCCCCACGGTGGGCGCCAAAAATGTGTGCTATAATTGTGTCACACTTCTATGAATCCTTACGTTCAAGAACACTCAAGAATGAGGTCTCAAAAATTGATCCATAGCTCTCTAGGCATGGAGTGCAAGGGTTTTTAGAATGCTCTCAGCTAGAGCTATTAAGATTATAACCTTGCTAGTAAACCATGCAATGGGAGATTCAATGAAGACAAGGGCAATAATGCCAATATCCTCAAGAATCAAGAATGAAATGCAATGCAAGCTAGATTAAGATGAATATGTAAGCTAAGCTATGAAAATGAAAGAACAAGTATTACAAAGCCTCCTAGTTAAGCTAGATGAATTAATCTAAATCATAAAGGAAATCTAAGCTAAGAATGTCATGATAATGCAAGAAATGAAACTATGATAACATGTAGATGCAAAAGCCAAGAATGCTCCAAATCTTCAAAAAGCTCCAAAGTGACCTAGAAAACTTGCAGCATAACATTAGCATCAAAACCTAAGATATGAAAATGAAGGAGAGAGCTCTCTTTTTATAAGAAATGAGATGAAATGGACCATTGAGATTAAGAGGCAAAAGTCTTAATCAAGGGTGGAGAAAAATGGAAGCTTGATCCTTGTGTACAAATATCCTCCAATAGAAAAATAGGAGTTGACTTTTGTGTCCCACATAAGACAAAAAGTGCTTTTTCCCTTTTTATAAAATAAGAATAATGTTTTATTTGTGCAACATAGGATAAGAAGAAAAGTAGGGATTTTTTATTTAAATAAAAGAGGAAATTCCTTTTAATTAAATAAAGGCTTAGGATAAAGTGATTTTATTATTTAATTAAAAGAGATTTTAAATTAATTAAAAGAGAGCATGTTCTCTTAATTAAATAATATTTTTATTTTTATTTTTTCTCTTTTAAATTAAATAAGGCTCAAACCTTAGGAAATATTGAATTGATTATGATTTGATCAAGGAAATTCATATAATTGATATTGTTGATATTTGAAAATATTGATTCAGGGATTTGATAAATTGAAAAATGGGGCCCAAAGTCTAGGCGACCATTTTAGGGTGCATACACCTGTCACCTCCAATATAAACCTATTACAGTTTATTCATTTAATATTGTATATGAGTATTTAAAGACATCATAAAAAAATGTTTGTGAAAACACAAAAAGGGGACAAGATAAAATAAATAAATAAATTTTAATAAAATTATTTAAAGTATCAAACTCAACCAAAATTACACCTTTTATAATGTAACCTTATTTTCTTATTATTTTAATACATGTACAATTCAGAATACCCCTTTAACAAATCAATTGCATTGAAAAATAAATTCTTACTCACTTCATATATCCTTATAAAAAATATTCTCCCTCAAAATACAATATTACAATCTATTGTTTTTTCAGCAACCACATAAATAATTATAAATCAATTTCTCTTATTAATTAAGCCCATATACCTTTTATGTGGGCATCCCGACAGAAAAGTGTCATGCAGCCGGTAAATTGTCTTATACCGCAAATAGACAAATAACTTATATCCACGGTGTCCCTAAACCCTCTCACAACGGTATGAGTTAATCTCTTAGTTAAGATGATAGAATTTTTTTTACTGCATGCATATGAAGCTTTGAAACAAGGATCTACGCAAAATAAATTTGGTAAAAGGGTTTTACAAACCCTCAAGCAAATGATCTACGAGATAGAAATGCAAAACGTGAAAGCACTGATAGGGCAGTGTGTAAGTGCAACTGTAGAAGGGGATTGAATTTCTTCAATTGATGTTTTCATAGATGCTATTAAGGTCTGCGGTGGTTGAGCAGGCATTTTCTTCTTGCAACGCAAAAAATGAATCTGCTAAGGCTTTGAAAATTTCAAACCAAATGCAAACGACAGAGGTAAACTCATATTCAACAACTATTTTCCACTCTCTTTCCTGTCTATGAATTAATGGAAGCTTTAATACACGGTATGGGCAGCAAATGCAAGGCATGTGAAATGTTTCATTAAAATCCCTTGAAGAATGTATCATAAAGTATTTTGCATTTTACCATCCTTGGATGCTGGTTCAAATTGAGTTGTCTCCACAGTCCATTCAATTTCTTCTCCAAGTTGCTTCACTATTGAAATGAGCTACAATCTAGCATTCTCCATGACCCTCTTGCTTTCCCAGCTACATAAATTACATTCTACAATTTGGTATTTATGATTTTCAGTGACTCTTGATTAGGGTGTTTAGATGTTTCTTTTTTGGTGTATATCTTGTCACATGTTTTGTCTCTTTAGATTATTTTATTCACCAGTTTTATCACCGTCAACTCGCAGAAGCCCTAGGATGTACCTCTACTCCACACCAAGCCAGAAGATCATCACATCGGAAACATACACCCCTGAATCTCAAACTTTCACTCCTTCACTCAAACCGTCGACCACCGAGCGTTGATCATAGTTGTAGCTATTTTGTTCCTTTTTCTTTATTTGGGTATTGCCTAATCCATGGAGTGCCAGGAAAAAAAACTACAGTGATAGTAGTAGAATGTCAGCCCAACAGCTAACGGATGAGCAAATATCTAAATTCAAGGACGCGTTCAGCTTGTTCGACAAAGACGGAGATGGTGAGTACAAAGATGAAGTCTCTCGTTCTTTTTTGATATTTTGTGTTTTGGAAAGATTTTTGCTTGATTTTGCTGCTACTTTAAAATCTGTATTATTGAAATAATTTTCCTATCAATTCTATGTTATTCAAACAATTTAAGGAGAAATTAGAGTTTGGGAATGATCTTTATTTGATTTTTCTTCTACAGTAAATTCTTTTTTATTGCAAGAAGTTGTGGAGAACTTAGGGTTTTGGAATGGTTTTTGTTTGATTTTTCTTCTACAGGAGATTCTATATCATTGAAAGAAGTTGTGAAGAAGTTAGGCTTTTGGAAATATTTTTGTTTTATTTTCCTACTACAAGAAGTTAGGCTTTTGGAAATATTTTTGTTTTATTTTCTTGCTACAAGAAGTTAGGCTTTTGGAAATCTTTTTTTTTTTTCTTGCTACTGGAAACTGACATACCCATTTACTATTTGATTGACTTTGATCACATTCAATTAATAATTCTCAATTTTAAAGCACCATCTCTATTCTGCTTCAACACACGACCTAATTCAACAAACAAGATTGGCTCAATGGACTTAATGCAAGGTTCAAGTAGAAATGGAATTTCTATGAATTTTTTTGTTTTATATTTTTTGAAAAATGTGTATGGATTATAAACCTTAATGGGTTAAAAATCTAAAGAATCTTGAATATTATCTTATGTTAATTGGGACTGCAGATTTTGTATTGGGGATGAGTTGAGTTGGCATGTTTCGGTGGAGACTTGCTCAGATTTAGTAACTCTGAGAAGAGAACTTGACTTTTGCTCTTTTCGGTCAACTTTTGTCATTTTTTCTTCAACAATTTGCATCTCAGTGGTATGAATATTTTGGGTGATCGGAAGGTATCTATCAATGGTCTTGCTATACACCATTAAGGTAAAACTTGATACAATTCACATTACAAAAATATTTTTATTATTTTTAGTAATCTGATAAAATCCGGTTTGTAGGCTATGGTAGAAGAATTCTGTATACCTGAAAATGTTAATCCCAATCTTGAGCAATTCAAATTTCCATGGTGTTTCTTAAATGACCTATTTGGGATTGTTTTGTCTTTTGGCCTATTGCTCACATCATTAAAAAGTAGAAGAGCTTGATCGTTCAAATATGACATAGGTAACTTGACTTCAATTTTTTAATATAAGATTTGGGTCTAGAAAAAGTTTCTTACTTAAAGTTGTAATTAATGAATTCTTTTGGAAACAGGGTTGTTGAGAAGTTTTTTAGCAGATTATGGAGTACCCGTGATGATTTTTTTGTTGACAACAATCTCATACAGTGCAAATGGTAGTGTGTCTGTTGGTATTCCTAGAAGGCTTAATAACCCAAATCCCTGGGCTCCTAGAGCTTCATATAACTGGAGTGTGGTTAAGGTAGGTGGAGACTCCCTTTCCATGAGGGATTCACAGACCACTAGGTTTTCAATTGCTTTAGTATCCTTTATTTTAATCATCAATTATGATGTCGTTGAAGGTGTTTGACTGGTGATTCTTCTTACAACCTATTTTGGCAGGATATGCATAAGGTGCCACTACAATATATTCTAGCTGCATTTATCCCTGCTATTATGATAGCACGACTTTACTTCTTTGATCACATTGTAGCAGCTCAATTGGCTCAACAAAAAGAGTTCAATTTGAGAAATCCATCAGCTTACCACTATGATATTAAATGCCAATTAAAACAATATAAATATTGAAGGAATTCTAGATTATTTGTCTCCACTAAGATTCTCTTCTGCATCATTTAGGTATTGTTCCACATGTCTATCAAGTTGTTAACTTGTTGCTGAGTTTCAACATTCATGGGTAGGATATCCTCTCGTGTCTATAACGTTTGTAAAAATATTCATCAAGATGATAATTTTAGAAAATATGACAAACATGAGCACATTTTAGAACTTTCTGCAGATATGAAGAAAATCCATGGTTTTTTTACTATAGAAGCAGAGCCTTAATTAGAGCACATACATTGATATTATAAATTCAAATTTACTTTTTTTTTTAATAGTAAATAAAACTACAGTTTACAAAAGACATGGGCATCCTCAAGGCACTTCAACTTTTTCATCATATGCGACAAACAAGTCTTCAACCTAATCAATTCACAGTTGCTAACTTTACTCCCAACCTGTGCCAAAATAAGAGCTTTGGGATAGGGTATGGACATCCATTGAACCATAAAGAATAGATGATTTCAATTAGATGTTGTAACTTGCATTGGTAGACATGTATGCAAAATGACAAAGTTTAAACAAGTTACGTGAATTGTTTGAAAAAAAAATACGTCAAAGAAATGAGTTTACATGGAACATATTCATTGTAGAAGATGCACAAAATGGATTTGTTTTTGTTGAAAAAGGCTTTATAAACTTTCAAGAAAATGAAAAAGTGAGGTGTAAAGTCTCACCCCTAATCTTTGCCAATGTTCTCCCTGCCTGTACGAAAATGGGACTTCAGACCAGAGCATGGACATCCATCAAAATTTAGAGGTAAGGGGATTTCTATTAGATGTTACAGTTGCAACTATCTTGGTAGACATGCATTCAAAATGTAGCAACACAGATAAGGGACATGAATTGTTTGACAAAATGCCTGATAAAAGTATGGTGTCATGGACTACAGTGATTGCACAATGTACACAAAACTGGATGATTTTATTTAAAAGGCTTTAAACTTATTCAATAAAATGAAACCAAAAAGAGTAAAGTCAAACTCCACAAACATTGCCAGCATTTTCCCTATTCATGCTAAATCTGCCAATTTGTCTTCTCTATTTCCAATGCCATAGTGTTTAATCCTCTAGACCGTTATAGCTTCATGAGCAGTAAGTCTCTCCCAAATAGTGGATTCTTTAAATGATGTATCTTAACTGTGATGTAAAATGTATCCTAACCATCCTGTAGTGTTTAGGTGTATGAAAAAAAAATTATTTTGATGTAGTTCTAGAATTCCCCGTGATTGTTATAGGAATGTTTGTATGGAGACAACTTTGGATGAAAATATAAAAACAATTTCTTTTGATGTAGTTCTAGAATTCCCTGTGATTGTTATAGGAATGTTTGAATGGTAGAAAACTATGGATGAAAATATTTTATATCTTGGAATTAGCATGGCCATGAGAAAATTGATCATTCATTGACATGAACAATAGTTTATAGTAGTTCTAACAATAAATGAATCTGGTACAACAGAATTCATTGTGTTAAGTTCTTTTTTACTATATTTTGTACTCATGATTAATGCTTACTATCTTTATGTCAGGATTATTATTGATTAAACTTTGTATACATCTTGATAGTTCATTGTCACAAAGAAGAATTGGTTGTCTCAAAGACAAGTGTTTTCCATTGGTTTTGTTTTTTCACTCATGATCTTGGAGTTGAAGTTTGTAGATTCAAGTTGAAGTTCAATAGAAGTGCCTTGAAGACAATAAAAACTTGTGTCAAAGCAGTGTCATGAAGAGTATGAAATGTAACAGTGAAAATATGGTCTCATTTGAAGAGAGCACATGATATCTAAGTTTCTTAACATAAGGTTTCTTATCATGGATGAGTCGATGAAATATTCATAGAGGTATGAATGCAAAAGCAAGCAGAGATCAAGGTCCTTTCATGAAAAGAGAAATAAAGAGATGGACACTGTCAAAAGGAAATAGTAGAGAATAGTCATGTCATCAAGAGAAATGATACTGGTATCAAAGAGCATACGACTTATTTATACTAGCCAAGACAAGGACTGTATAATCATTTCACAACTGTAATAGGGTAAAAAATAATAGCTAATTAACATCATTGACACATTTCATTCAATTCAAGGCCAATAACAGACAACAAAACTATTGTTACAGACCATTACAGGATTAAAATAAAAGTGAGTAGGCTTTTTGCTATTTAAATTTTTCTACCATGACATTTATATGTTTGCTTTGTCTAATTCTAACATTGCTCTTTAGAACATTCATGATTTTTGTGCAATATATAAAATTGACGTCCTTAGAAATTAATTTATTTCCTATCTGTCTCTTTAACATGAAGATTTTTAACAAGCTGTAAGAATAGACATGGATAATTAAATTCAGTTTTTGTTTTCATCACTTAATCACATAATACATTCATATTAGTAGCTAAAATTTTAGCAGAGTTTACTATTTAGATTGTTTTTGGAAATAAATGAAAGTCGGCTTAGTTGCTAGAAGAATGACCAAAATTTCTTGTAGGAGGCCTCTATCCTACCTCAATTTACCCTACGATTTGTTTAGTACAAATTAAGCAAAATTCTGTGAAGTTAAGAAGCTAACATCGGCATTAAGTGCCAATTAAAATATTGAAGGAATCCTAGATTATTTATGTCTCCACCAAAATTCTCTTCTACATCATTTAGGTATTGTTCCACCTGCTTGTAAAGTTGTTAACTTGTTGCTGAGTTTGAACATTCATGGGTAGCCCGGAACATGCTTAACATGTTTTTCCTGAAGCAAACTGCTTGAAATTAGAAAAAGTACTAGTAAGAACTAAAATAATAGATATCAGACTTTTGGCATTTTTCCCTAACAATTGAACCTTCAAATCTACCTCATCATAATTATATTAAGTAGAATAATTTAAACAAGAATGTGCTGAGTAAACCATAGACACCATACTAAGGATATACCTCATGTTTTATAACGATCGTTCGCATGATGGTGGAAAATAGAAGATAACCAGGTTACTATCAAGGTGGCTCCATATCTTTGCCCCCCCCCCAAAATCTCAAATCCAAAAGAAGATTAATCTAGGTAATGAAGATCCATATATACTATTAGATTTTGATAACCCATTCGATATATTATTGGATAGACTTTGGTGATCACTCCAAGATTACAAAATAAATATATCACAATATCAGGATATATTTTGCTATCGGCTTAACCATTGCACCCATCAAAGGTACAAGTGCTAGTTTTATTTTAATACTTTAGACAAAGACATTCATGTACTTAACCAAAATATAATGATATATTTATCACCACGCACCACACAAAATAACTATAAACAAACTTTTCTTAATTTGAAGAAATTTCTTAACTTTTCTTAATTTAAGAAGATTTCTTTTAACATCTTAAACAAATCTACATTAAGAGACTAAACTATAACATAACAAACATTGTAGTTAAGCTAATATTAATATTAAACTATTTTTTAATTGTAATCTACTATTATATTTACTTTTCAAATGTTAGTTTTAAAATCTAAAATTATATTTGAAAATAATAATAAAATTGAAAATAGTTTAATATTTTTTTGTAATATTTAAGTAAGCTAAAAAGTGTAAAACAATTGCAAAGTATTATATTATAAGATGATTGGCAAATAATCTAATAACATACTTCAAAATATATTTAATTATTGAAAATTTATAATTTTTTAAAATTTTAAATAAATTTGATTAGATTTTTTACATAACAAAATTTCTATGAAAATAATTAAATTCAAGAATATACAATAATTGAATATCTAAATTAAATATTTTATTTTTTATTAAAATACAAAATTAATAATATATTAAAATTATATGAAATTTTAGAAAATCCAAAAAAATATTAGATCATAATTTGTTGAGACTGATTTTTTTCAAAAGCCACCTTTTTTCCAAGGTCAAATAAATGTTTAATATTGCATTGTCCCAAACAATAGTTTGTACAACAATTTTTTCACAAAAATGCTCAAAAAAATAAACCATCAATATACATTAATAAATATGAGTAAAAATATAATTTGGGCTCGTAAAAGATTTTACAATGAGTTGTTCAAATGATTACAGATTATTACATTCCATAATTTTTTCAAACTAATTATAAAAAATAGCTCCAAACTAAATAATTTTTTATTACTAGTATAAGCCACTATAATTCAGTCTCTCATAAATATGAAGCTTACTATTTCCAACACGTAAGAGCAGAGCATACGCGTTGATATGGCCTCACTATTTATCCATGCTAATGATCATGTCAACCATTTTCAGAGCCAAGCATGGCTGATCAACAGGTACCTGATCTACAAATTCAAAAAACATTTTTTTTTGTTAGAAAGATTTTTGGATAGAAATTTCATCACGGATTATTTGATTGATGTCTCAGGTTACTCATAGTAGGTTTTTAGCCCATCCCATGATTAGAAAAACTAAATAAATTTTATCTTTTTACTATACAACTTCCATGCCCATGTTAATGTAATTCAAACAATAGGAGATGTCACTTACAAGTGTATTGTAAGTTTTTCATGCCTCAATACAGGTTACACCTTAATAATTAACGACTACTAAAACATTTCAGGGAGATATTATTTTTCTAATTTTTAGACAGTGTGTGCCATTAAGAATTCTTTTCTAAGAGTAAGAAGTTTTTCCCCTTTGCACACACCACTCGCTAAAAGAGAAGCACATTAGTTGACCCTTGTTTATCATTTAGGACTTATTTTTCAACAATTGCTTTTTGCAAAGGGAAGTCTCTCCAAGTATATATTTTATACTTTAGCATTGGTCTGAATATGAAACAAAGGTCATAAATAAAGTGTGCCTGTTAGTGCAACAAAATTTTGATTGCAATATGCAATCTACCTGGTTAAAGGTCTGTTCTATTAAGAACTAAAGATCATTACAATCTACCTTGTTAAAGGATTTCAACTTACAGTAAACTAAGCACTCGGCTAAGAGATTATAAAGGGTCTGCTAAAACCACTCTATTAAGAGATTTAACCTGATACACCTGTTAGAATGTTCCAAGTAGTGATCCTTCGTTATGCACTCAGATCCTGATGATGGATCTTCTCTTTTTAATAACTTCTGTGATCTCTCAATCTGATATGTCTTTTCTCTGCTTATCACTGCTCTGTCATTCTGTTTGATCTGGGCTTCTTCTCAAAATGACTTGTTGTTCATCTCTCATGAACATACAACCCTTCTCTGTATATCTCTTCTCTTACACATGCTCACCTTTTTAGGGTTAGAAGCCATCTTATTATATCTTTTCAGATCTGGCGGTGAGATCTAGATCAACGATCAAGATCTATTGTTTATACCTCCAATGCATACTGATTTCCTGACTGGCTCCATGCCATGCATAGTATAAAATAATTAAATGTGGAATTAACTCAGTAGACAAATAATAAATGCATACAAAATGTCATCTCAGATCTCATACAAGTCGGCCTAAATTTTTTACATCAAAGTTTGAATTAATCCTGACATGTATGCAAAAATTGTTCTGCTCAGAACAACACATCTCTGATGCTCGACACTTAATATTCTACTCGGCTCGGCATCATGTAACTCGGCAACCTAAAACTTGCTCGACAATGTTGCTCAGCCTTGAATGTTTAGCTCGGCCATAGTGATAACCATCTAAAACTGCCTAATTAAATGACTATGTGTTGCTCACTAATCATCAATAGAACTTAGGGATTAACAATCTCCCCCTTTGATATTAGTGGTAAAAACACACTTATCATTACAATTCATTCCATCCAAAATATTGCCTAAGTACACATGGTACTCCCCCTAGGAATGGACATCATACTACATACAAAACTTTACATAGTATACATGCCTAAAAAAAATATTTACATGGATACCTGTTCTGGTTTCCTTTATGATGTATCCTTGTCAGTCCTCTCAGTTTCCACCTTGTTTTTTTCACTGATAGCTGGTGGGGTCAAGTTATACTTGTCCAAAAACTGTTTATGAAGTTGCAAGGTAGACTCAAATGCAGAGTCCCAACTATCCTTGACAAACTTCATAACCTCTATTTTCACTTCTAGCTCGACAGCTAGACTTACTAAGCTTTCTACAGTTACGAGATGAGAGTCTCTCTTAATCAATTCGTTTGTAGATAAGATTTCTTTCTGGATGACCTCCAGATGAGGTATTAGACTTGTCTGAATAGTAATCAACTTGGTCGTAATCTGACCATCTTCAGCCATGCGCTCGGCTATCATCATTTGTGCACAAGTCAACCTGTTAAAATGTAAGGAGCTAATGCTAGCATCCATACTCAGTGAACTTCCAGTTTACTTTAGGTCTAGTTGCAATTTCTCTAAAGCCTGTTGATTATCGTTTGTGAAGAATTCAACATAAAATAACCTCTTATACAATGAATAGACATTTGTTGCAACTCCTAAAATTTCTATCAGAGAAGAAATTTCAACCTATTTTACTGCAATCTCTCCTGAGATTTTTCCAAGTACCTTGTCCTCGAATTTCGTCTTGGACCGTTGCAACAGTTTCTCATTGGCTTCAATATTGTCATCATTTACCTTTTTCACAATGTGAACTAACTGTTCAACAATAGGGGCTTGAGGATTTTCATCCTCGATGTCAAAATCCTTTACAAATATATCTTTTATGTCATGTAACACTTTCTTTTGCTTTTGCTCCCTTTTCAGTTCCTCCTGTCTTTTCTTCCTCTTAACTAACTCCTGAAGAGTCTCAATCTGTTCATAAGATAAAACATTGGGATCCCATGGTGGAATCACAATAACTTCATCTAATGTGACATCTACACTCAGAGACTTCTTCCTCATAACTTTCCTCCTCTTGAATTCAGGTGAACTATTGCTCGGCTTCATTTCTACAATACCTTTTCCAGATTCAGTAGTTGACACCATTGCATCTTTACATTCAATCAAAATTGCATGCTGATCAGGCATACTTCCTTTCTTGGTTCCAGTGGGAGTTGATGATGTAGAGTGTTGTAGATCACCCAACACTTGCATTGCCTCTTATTCTTTAAGCTCACTGTTAGTATCTTTTATCTCCTCACTACTATCTAGCACTGATTTTACAACCTCTAAAATAGGTGAATGTTGTACAATTACCTCTTGTTCAATTGTTTTCTCCTTTTGTGCTTCGTCTTGAGCATCCTTACCCTTAGATTTCTTTTGAGCTCTTTCTTCTTCTTTTGAACTCTTCTCTTTTTCAGCCTCAGTTGCCTTGATAGGTGATTCAATAGTTGAGTCCCTCAGCTCATCCTGACCCTCGGCATCCAGATTGCTAGAGTCATCAATTGTCACATCAATTGGACTATCAATAGTCAGATCAATAGTGTTAACTGTCTCTAATTGATCTTGTGCATCTATCCTAGTCTTCTCAGACTCAGTTGAAATGTGAACTGTTGATATATGTTGTACAGGGGTGGATTCAGTTTCCTTATCCTTTGGCTCAGATGTTCCTTCATCAGTTCTCTTTTATTTTGGAATAATCAGTCCAAAAAATTCCTTCCAAATTCTAGTACTCTATTGTACTATCCCTTCAATATCATTCTTCAAAATAGCATAACCTCTCTGTTTAGGTAGAAATTTGTGCTTATACTCTTCAACAGATTTTTCTCTTTGTTTCTTTGTTAGCTCAAGAATGACTTGAGCTAAAGTGCCTTCCCTAATTTGTCTCTCAATTATGAGTGCAAACTCCCACTTGCTAGATATAAATTCATACAACTCACTCAGTACGTTGTTTCCTATTGCTGTAGGGGTTAATTTGAAATTACACATCATGTCTAGGAGAGCTTCCTAAACCTTATGTTTGTCTCTTACCTTCAATGTTTCATACCTTATAAACTTAAAACCAGATAACCCTACAGAATTTCTCAAGTTCTCACATACCTCATCAATATCTATAGGTTTCTTGAATGATGTTGTTGGTATGTTGCTAGGTTCATCAGTTTCATTTATGTCCTCATCACTTCCTGGATCCAAATGGAGTTTTCTTCTTGGTCTTTTAACTTGTAGGCTTAGCACAACCTTTGTTGCTAATTTAGTCTTCGATCCAGAACTACTTTCTCCAATCTTCTTTGCATAGACTTTAGTCTGTTCTACTAGTGATGTGGTAGTAGATGCCCTTGTCCTCGGATGATTTGCAATGGGAGGGGTAACTTTGGGTTTTGCTTTACTCGACTTTGTTACCTTTGCTATTGCTGGCCTCTTCCCTTTTTCCATAGCAGTGACCTCTTCTTCAGGTTCATTGACTTCTACTTCTTGTTCCTTAAATACATCTTCTCCTTGTCCAATAGATATTTCTAGAGGTGCATCCTCTAGCTCTTCATCACTCGGAAAGCCAACCATCTTTTTCAGATTTTTCACAATATTTTTCCTTTTTCTTTCCATGGTTCCTACCTTAAGCTTCATCAAAATCTTTGCCTTAGCTTCATCAAAATTTCTGAATCTTTTAGCTTTAGAATCAATCTCCTCTACTAGGAGTGCTGTTATAGCTACTGATGCTTCATCAGTATTTACTTCATAGTGAAATGGCTCTATCCATGATACCCTAGGTGTCACAACCTGAATATATGTGTAGTCTGTATCCACTAAGAAACATATCTCATCATAGTGTTTCTCCACAAGTGAATTGGGAATTTTGGTCCTCAACCTCATTCTCTTTTTGAATTCCACAAAATAACTTCCCATAATACCATTGAAATTGCTACCTAGTTGCTGAATACATTCACTAATCTATAAAGTGATGGGTCTGTCATTTTTCCAGACAATATTTCCTAGTGTAGGAAATGACTTCTATATATAGAAAAATATACACATTAACAAAGAGCCAAACTTACATGATGAGCTTTTGGCTTTCCTGATTGATAGTAGGTTCTCAACTAGTTGTGTCAACTACAGCTTGGCAAGGTCATAGCTATGATTCTTTTTAACTATCTTCCATGCCTGGTCGATGATTGTACTGGGAACACTATCTAGTCGGCTCAACTGATAGAACTTGTGAGCAACCACTCTCACTCAAAAATCAAGTTCTAAATCTGTAATTGTAGAGATAGTCATTCCTCTGTTGTTCAAAACAGCTCCAGTGTTAGCTTCTATCTCTTCTTTACTTTGGTCTCTCATAGTTCATTTACCGCTGATAACAGGATACCTAGTAACTCATTGGATAACATCTTTTGTGATCTTTACTAGTCCATTATCCAGCCACATATGCATATTATGAACTCAGCGTAGGACAACCTTAATCCTTTCATTCTTGAATTATGTCAAAAAATCTAGGGCACGAGTTAACCCTTTGTCGGCTAAATATTTGAATTCATCTTTCAAAATTCCATTCTCACACAACTTTTCATAGGAATTTCTCAATTCACTATTGCCCACTTCACCAATTTTAACCATGTAAGATGATCTAACATCGTGAATCATAAGTAGCTTTGGTGGGATGGATGAAAGGGCTCTGTTCAAATCACTCAAAATTGCACTTTCTAGAATGACATGAAAGTTTGGTGGTGCGCATGCATCACTCCTTACTAGCTTAATTTGATTTAGATCCTCCTCCATTCCCTTGACTAGTGCGGAAGAACTTGCAGCCATAATCTCCTAAAGTTAGGGTTTGAGAATGAAGAACAGAGTACTTTGGCAAGAAATCACTTCGCACTGTTCAACTTAGGGTTGTCGACGACACGCTGACAAAATTATTGAAACAAGCTTTTCTAAGATCAAATCTACAACTTCTTCGATTGCTCTGTAAATGCTAAAAATCACAAGGTAAAAGTGAATAATAGACCATTTGTCCTTATATAGACTCGAAAGGTCAAGATGGGTACGCATTAAATATTTTTCCCGTTAGGTTAGTACAAGCCAGCTGTTATTTGCCAAGTAACACAACTTGCATACCACTCAGCTTACCACACTCGGCCATCACAACTAACTCGGCACCTATAGTGCAGGTAACTCTTCTTGGCACTTGTCACAAACATGTCCTGGAACATCTTATCATATGCAGATATGGACTTTGGAATATTTACATATTAGGAACTAATGTAAGATTTAAAATTTGAATGTAGTTCCTTACATACCTCTATTTCTCAGTTGGAGATGGTGTGATCACCTGATCCATTGGATTGGGTGATCTTGGCTTCAGTGGATTCACTACTTCTTGGCTTTGTTTTCCTTACCCATGTCCTGTTCATTTGTGCTCTTAATTCTTCAACTATAGGAGTAGGAACTCTTATCCTACACTCTCTCTTAGTGTGTCCTATCTTCAAACAACTCAAACAGACTAAGCTTTCATTCATCCAACTCTTAGATTTCCCTCTTACATTTATCTTTAAGCAATCTTCAGGTGCATGTCCATATTCTTCACAATAATGACAACTCTATCTTGTATTATAATCCCAGTTGTAAGTATTGCCTCTCTTAGATGCTTTTGTTTGCATCTTTGATGTCCATTGTTGTTTAGCATTGGATCTATAGTCTTGTGCCTTATGACCATGTTTCTGACACTTGTAACAATAACCATTAAATCTTGGTTTGTGGGGTGCATCACTTGCTTCAGCCCAACATTCATGTGCTTTATGTCCAAATTTATTTCAATTAAAACAGTAACCATTAAACTTAGGTTTAGGATTGGACTTACCTTTCTTGCTTTGGCAAATGTTTTCTGTATGACCTGGTTTTCCATAGTGGTGGCAAACAGGCTTGTTGTGCTTTGTCTTTGCATTCCTCCTTTCACCATTCTTAGATGATTCTCCTTTCTCAGCAGATGTCTTTGGTTCCGTGTGACCTAATCCAAAAGAATCCTTTGACCTTCTTGATGCTTCCATCAGATTCTCAAAATGAGTCAAAGCTTCATTAGGTTTATTCAACCTTTCATTAAGTTCCTTCTCAGATCTCAGATCATCTTTCAATTGATTGTTCTCAGATCTCAAATTTATCATTTCCATATCTTTCCTACTAATCTTTTGATTTGCAAGTAGCAGTTGATTTGAGATGTCAACCTGATTGATTGTCATCATCTACACATCATCTGTCCTTTCATCAAGTCTAATAGATATCACTCTTTTTTCTTCTTCTACCATAGTTTTGTCATCTTCAGCTTTCTTCTTTTTTTCCAATACTTCACATAGTCTTACTGTCTGCATTTCTTGTTCTCTTTTTAAGTTTCTAACTTCTTCACACAGTGCATTATTATTTTCTAGTAGATCTACAATTGCTGCATCGCTCTCATTAGAATCTTCATTCTGAAATAGATTTGCAGTGTCATCTTCCTGGTAATGAGTATCATTCATTTGTTTGGCCAAATCTTTCCTAGCTGTCAATGATTTCTTCAATTTCTCTCTTGCTATCTCAAGCTGATGTAATGGTAGCTGGATCTCAATCTTCTGATTCTCAATGACTTTTCCCAACTTGTAAACCTCCATCTCAAGATCAGTAATCACAAGCTATTTCAAAGCTTTTGTAGGTAAACTGCACTTTGATACCAATTGTTGGAAGTACAAGAATGGGAGAGAAAGATACTGAGAGGGGGGGTTGAATAAGATCTTCAAACTAAACCACTTAAAACAATTTATCCACATTCATACATATATGAATTTAACCTAACATTGGATAGCATCCATAATATCAAATATGTAACTCATAACATATAATTTTGGTAACCCAGAAAACCAAATAGGTAAAACTGGGGTGGGGATGACACCCATGAAATCTTCACTACTGCAGCAGTAAAGTGTGCCTGTTAGGGCTAAAAAAATTTGATTGCAGTATGCAATCTACCTGGTTAAAGGTTTGTTCTGTTAAGAACTAAATATCATTACAATCTACCTTGTTAAAGGATTTCAACTTATAGTAAAGTAAGCACTCGGCTAAGAGATTTGAAACGGTCTACTAAAACCACTCTATTAAGAGATTTAACCTGATACACCTATTAGAATGTTCCAAGTAGTGATCCTTCATTATGCACTCAGATGTTGATGACAGATCTTCTCTTTTCAATAACTTCAGTGATCTCTCAATTTGATATGTCTTTTCTCTTCTTATCATTGCTCTATCATTCTGCTTGATCTGGGCTTCTTCTCAAAATTACTTGTTGTTCATCTCTCATGAACATACAACCCTTCTCTGTATATCTCTTTCTCTTACACATGCTTACTTTTTTAGGGTTAGAAGTCATCTTATTATATCTTTTCAGATCTGGCGGTGAGATCTAGATCAACAATCAAGATCTATTGTTTATACCTCCAATGCATACTAATTTCCAGATTGGCTCCATCCCATGCATAGTATAAAACAATTAAATGCGAAATTAACTCAGTAGACAGATATTAAACGTGTACAAAATGTCAGCTCAGATCTCATACAAGTTGGCCTAAACTATTTACATCAAATTTTGAATTAATCCTGACATGTATGCAAAAACTGTTCTGCTTGGCACAACACATCTTTGATGCTCGACACTTAATATTATACTCAGCTCGGCATGATGTAACTCGGCAACCTAAAACTTGCTCAGCAATGTTACTCAGCCTTGAATGTTTAGCTCGGCCACAGTGATAACCAACTAAAACAGCCTAAGTAAATGAATAAGTGTGGGTCACTAATCATCAATAGAACTTAGGGATTAACCCATCCATACATTGATCAGTTAAAAAAAAACATTCTCAAATAAATTTCATGATTCAAATTCTGAGTCCTTACCATGTTAATCTTACAAACCTGGAAGACTAGCTATCTAGATATTGTGAAGATCAAAGATAAAGATATGTTTATCTACCGTAACCAATAAAAGTGTCAAGGAATTCTATGATTTCTATTTATGAACCTTGAGATAATCTTAAATACTCACTCACCCTAAAGTAACTCTAACAAATTCTCTAAATGGAGCTAGTTGGTTGTTCTTAATTTCTGTCTCCAAATTTTTTTACCCTTCAAAACAATTGTAACAGTATAGGTACTCAATTTGGCCCTGCTGCAGAAATTGTAAACTTGTGTTTGAGATCATAAGCTATAATTCAAATCAAACAGGATTTATGTATGGATTAAATAGGTGCTATTAAGGACTCAACTCATGTTAAAATCTAGTTTTAAAGGGATCAGTTTCACGTGAAATTCATTCTTTCAAGGTAAAAAATTACTATTACCTACAATATCATTGCTCACAATAAAAAGATAAGCAACTGCAAAGACATACATTCACTCAATGGTCGATAACATCTATGATAATTATATTAGACACATGCAATATTAAGATGGATTGAAGGTTTGAAAAGGGTGTAGAACTGTTTCTTTTTCTGAGAAAAGTGGGAAGGTGGATTTTAATTTAGTTTTTCCTGTTGCAAAAGGAGTGAGTGGCTCCATGATGGGTTTGGGGAAGGGTGCAGCAAAAGGGAGAAAATCAGAGTTCAGATGGTCTTTTAAAAGGGAGGTATAAAGTTAGTCATAACAAGGAAAGAAAATCAAAGGATTTCCAACCAAGAAATCAAATAGAAGGGTACCATGCTAGAACAAAGTGGATATGGACAGTCTCAGTTTTTTTAGATAGATATGGTGATCACTATACTTAGAAATTTATAATGTCAAATTTTAAAAAGGAAAATGTTTGAAAAGATCAAGGATATTGGATGGAAAATATTTTGGATGGCTAATCAAAATGGATCCTCATACTCAGTTATCAATGTCCAACAATGACATCAAGCTACTCAAAATGGTCTTACCACTCAGAATCTCAGATAAGTTGGATAATGGAAACAAAACTCTTCTCGATCAGACAACATAGCTTTGTTGGACTTTATAATCCTGAGTCAGAGTATTAATATCTGACATGTACCTTTCACCTAACAAAGATCCATTGGATCTTGTGATCTACATTACTTTTGCAACCACCATACAACAATTAATTTTGGAGGCTTTATTCCTAACACCTAGATTGGGGAATTTTGAACAACAATTTAATTTTCATGCGAAAATTTAATGTTTTTGAATCTAAAAAAGTGTGAGAAAAACAAAAGGGAAGATGTGAAGTGAATAGTTAGAGAGAAGAAAAGTGAAAAGAAAAAAAAACTTCACAAAAGTGCATCTGTAGTGAAAGTGTGGAAAATAACATAACAGGGAAGAAGAAATTGTGGAGCAGCAGCTATAGGCATGCACACATCAGCTCCCAGAATTTTTTTTGATTTCTATGTAATATTTTCATTTAATAGACATTTTGATAAGATAGAAAATATATATTCTCTATTTATATGAGTCTTTTTCTTTCTCCCTTAGTCTTTGTAGTTGTTTAGCTACAAACATATATCAGAGCCAGGTTTGAGAGTGTATTAAGAATGAAATTTTTGGGTTTAGAGTTTTGTCTAAGGTTTGGGCATTGCTGGAGGAGACAACTGTTGAGAAAATATGTGTCTCAACCTTGCAATATTTTCTAGATAGTTGCAAAATTCCTTGACTTTGGGTCAGCCTCCTTTCTAGAATTCTCCACATGTAGGTGTCTCCACATGTAGGTGCCTTGGAAAGAAAGAAACTTACCACATGTAGGTGCCTCCACCTACCATATGTAGGTGCCTCCGCATGTAGGTGCCTTGGAAAGAAACAAACCTACTACATGTAGGTGCCTCCACATGTAGGTTCCTTAGAAAGAAAGAAATGGTTTCCATGTTGTGAAATGCCTATATAATGAGGGCTTGAGGAGGAGTTTGTATGACTAAGTTTTGCTTGCAAGATAGGGTGCTAGAAGGATGTTCCTCCAAGCTTGAGTTGAGGTGATGCTCTTGTAAAAACTTGCATTGCAAGTGTATTGTAATCTCTTTTTGATTTTATAATACATTATGCATGTTTTAGAGTGTGGGGTTTTTCTCCCGTAAGGGTTTCCCATGATAATCACTGTGTTATGTGTTCATTGTTATTTTGTTCATGCTTCTATGCATTTCTTGAGATTATTGTAATACTTAAGTTGAAATTTTCATAATCATCCTCTCAAGATAAGCGTAGGAAGCATTTCCATACACCTTTGCTTCCTTTCAATTGGTATCAGAGCCTGGCCAGTTTTGGTTCTATTTGTTGGGTACAAGATTTTTTGAGCTAATCAAGGTTTGAGTGGGAGCTTGTGTAGAGTGTTTTTCATCTTTGTATTGTAGGATTGTAGAGGTGGCAAGCATATTAGGGAGGATTAATGTAGAGAATCTTTCTAGCATGAACTTCAATATGTGGAAGTTGAAGATGGAAGATCTGTTGATTGATCGAGATCTATGGGATGCAGTGGATGAGTATAAGTTGAGGCCTGCAGATCCAGTTTTAGCTGCTCCATATGATATAATGGATAGAAAAGCTAAAGGTCTCATAAGATTGTGTCTTGTAGACTCAATTATGATTAATGTGCATGAAGAGTCTACTGCAAAGAAGATTTGGAAGAAGCTAAGTGAGGTCTATCAAGAAAAATCACTTGTGAATATGATTTTATTGAGGAATAATTTGCATTCCCTAAGAATGGAATAAGGTGGATGAATTTATGAGCATCTGGAAACCTTTAATATGTTGGTGACTCAGTTGACCTCAGTTGGGGTGTCAATGGATGAAGAAGATAGGTGCCAAATTTTGCTATGTTCGTTGCCAAACTCATGGGCCAACCTTGTCATGGCCATAGGGACCACTTTAGTTGTCTTGTAGATGGAGGATGTCGTTGGTTCTCTACTTTCTGAGGAGATGAGAAGGAAGGTTTCTCTAAATTTCAAAGAGGCTTTGAGCATTCAAGGAAGATCAAGAGAAAGAGGCAAGAACAAAAATCAACATGGCCGTTCTAAGTCCAAGAATAAGGGTAGATCAAAATCTCCTGGTAAGTCCAAGGCAATTTTATGGAATTATGGAAATACTGGACATTTCCAAAAGGATTGTAAAGAATAAAAGAAGAAGAAGAAGAAAGATTCTGATTATGAGTCTGAGAAGGAAGATGGAGATGCTTTTATTGTAGCCTTGCCACTCATGTAGGTGACAATGCATTGTTGATTGACTCAGGTGCATCTTTCCACATGACTCCCAATAGAAATTGTTGTAGTAAGTATAAAAATTTTGATGGTGGTAAGGTGTATTTGGGTGATAACTCTATTCTTGATATTTTTGGCCATGGAAGTGTTCCTGTTAAATTTTATGATGGTAGAACTAGAAGATTTGATGGTGTCTTGCTTATCCCAGGACTAGCAAGAAATTTTTTATTTGATAGCAAACTAATAGATGCGGGTGTGAATGTACAATTCTCTGAAGTAGGTGTGAAAATGGTGAGAGGTTCTATGGTGATAGCAAGAGGAAGCATATTAGGTACATTATACTATCTTGATGCATTCACGGTTGAGTGCAATAGCACTTATGATAAGATTATGACAAAGACTACACAGCTGGAAAAGGAGATGGTCTCTTTTTCACCAGATGGTCAAGGTTTTTGGGTACCTAAGTGTGCTCTATCCAGCGAATCAAAGCTACCTACAGAGAAGACAATGTTATGGCACAAGAGACTCAGTCACATAGGTCAGAAGGGTTTATGATCCTTGAAAAATAATAACCTTGTTGAAGGGTTGAATGATTGCAATCTTGAATTTGATTTTTGTGAGAATTGTATTTATGGAAAACAAAACCGTATTCAGTTCTACTCAAGTTCTTATAAGTATTCATGTGTTTTGGATCTAATCCACTCGGATGTATTTGGTCTAGTTGATGTTCCTTCTATTGGTAAATCAGTTTATTATGTTTCTTTCATTGATGATTTCAGTAGAGGAACATGGGTTTATTTTCTTAAGAGTAAAGCTGAAGTTTTCAGTCGTTTCAAAGAATTTAAAGCAATGGTTGAGTTGCAGACTGGAAAGAAGATAAAATGTTTGAGGACTGATAATGATGGTGAATATTGCTTGAATGATTTTGATACATTTTGTAAATATTGTGGTATTAAAAGACAAAAGACAACTCCGTATTCTCCACAACAGAATGGAGTTGCAGAAAGAATGAACAAGACTTTGATGGAGAAGGCTAGGAGTATGCTAAGTGGTGCTTGACTAGAAAAAAAGTTCTAGGCTGAAGTTGTAGCCACTACCTGCTATCTTATAAACAGGTCTCCTACAACAACTCTTGTTGATAAGACACCAATGGAAGCATGGTCGGGCCACAAGCCTTCAATTAGACATCTGAGAGTATTTTTTTGTCAAGCATATGCTCATGTGCCAAAGTAGAAGTAGACAAAATAGGACAGGTGCTCATTTGACAAAGAAGTGATCCATCCTTCTTCTTAACAAAGATGGTAGGTGCTCCCATGGTGAAACATTTTACCTCATGTCTAGCTGCCACTAGCCCACATCGCTCCACTACAAATGGGGAAATAAAAGAATCAGTAGCTCCTGAATCAAAAAGGATAGTGATGGTACTACCTTGAATCATACCTACTACCTCGATCACCGTGGCATGATGCTCGGCCTAGCAGATATCAACCGCTGCAAAGACTCTGTGGGACTTACCCAAGTCCCCAACCGTGGCCTCGTATGCTGTTGGACATGAAATACCACCCTGGGGACAATCCCTAGCAAAGTGCCCTATGGCTCCACATGTGAAACAAGGCCATCAGAAATGTATCTGTATGCCCTATGATCTTGTGTGTTGCGATCCCCCTGTCTTACTAGAATAGCTGAAACCACCTTGAGAGGTATGTTGAGTGCTTGTTGGAGGTGTGAATGGTGTCTGTGACCTTTGATCTCACCTAGGCCCCTGTGCCTGCCACTACTTGCGCTTTAAGCCCTGCTATCCCTGTGCCAGTCTAGTCCGTTGACTCTACTGATTCTGCTGTGGCTGAGGCTGTGGAGCTCTAAAGGTCCCTGATGAGTACCTCTAATTCCCCTTACAAGGGATCTATGATATCCTGTACTCTAAGCTACAGAATTTCAGTTTAGTGACCGATGCTGAGTATCGTGTCCTCTTCTCTACACCTCCTCTATAATCAAGGCCTTTTCTATGACCTCTTATAGATCCATTGGTGCTTCCATACACACTGGTCTAGAAATAGATGCATTCAACCCCTTAACAAAGCGGTTGACATAGAGCTTCTCGTCCTTCATGTACTCTACATGAGGTAGGAATCGAGAAATATGCTCTCATACTGAGCAACAGATAAACCCCTATGCTGCAGATCATGGAACTCATCTATACGAAACTGCATGTAATTCTCTCAGAGGTAACGATCTCTGAATCTCTCCAAAAAAGATTCCCAAGTGAGGATGTCAATAACCAGGTTACTCTTGTACACTTCCTGGCGCCACCAAACTGATGCGCCTCCTCTCAACAATAGGAGGGGCAATTGAGCTCGCACATTGCTCTCACATGCACGTAACCCAAAGCATCTCTCAAAACTTAGTAACCATGCCTCGACCTCAATCTTGTATGTGGCTATTAAAAAGGGTGGTGGTCTGAGGCAGAGAAAATCCTTAACCTGGTCCCCCACATCTTGGGGAGCTCCTCTACTTACCTAAGGTACAACCTCTGGGACTGGTCCTGCCATGTGAACAAACTCCCCATCCTACTCTGCCTACTCCTTGACTCGTTGAGGAGGAGGACTCCTACTTCACTCACGGGCTGCTCCCCCTAGTCCTGTTATCTGATCTCCAAGTGGCAACCTATCCAGAAGAATCCTTGCTAGATTCTGGAGAGAATTAAGTACCTCCTGATTAGGATTCGGGGGTGGAACAGGTGGAGGTTCCTGCTCCACTTCAGCATCCACCCTAGCAACCTCTGCTTCTCGCTTATCATGAGCTGGTGCTACACAAGTATGACCACGACCTCTCCCATGTTAGTGAGCCTGTCGAGTGATGGGAGGCATCCTACAAGTTAAAGCAAAATTTAAAGTTTATTAAGGATAAACACAATGGGTCTAAAGTTCCAAGGTTGAAACTGGCTCTGATACCAAAATGTCATGCCCAAAAGTGCATGATAAAATGAAATAATTTCTTTTTTGAAAAGGGGTCATTAAAAGGGTTGGTGGTCAAATGTCACTGTTAGGGTTGAGGGGAATCATGACGTGAGTCAACATCCCTCATCCTTTGGGTTACTAGGGTCAAAGTACTAAGCAAATTCTATGTTTTCTAGATTTAAAATAATAAATTGATACTAACTCTCCTAACATGATGGTTTTAACCCTAAGTCAAGATTTAGACCTATGTGTTAATCTAGTTTCATCATAACATTGTGCTTACGTTGATCAATACACTGGCCACATGTATTGACCATGCAAATATAACATTAGTTAACTAAATTCAATTCATAACTTACCTTAAATGCTCTAACTCATCCTATTGCTGAATAACCCGAGAAGATTCTAAGTCGTAAAACTTAAACAAACTAATCTATTGAAGTTTTCCCTTATAAATAACACTAAAGTTATCTTATCCCTTAGCAACAATTGCCTTCTATAAGGATAGGCTGATTCAATATACTTTAATAAAAAAATCACTTATTAAAATTTAATTAATTAATATTCTTTAATCTGTGAAATAAACTATTCCTTAAATTAAATTCTCTATTTAAAATTATAATTTTAACAATCCCTTTAATAGAGTAAGATATTGATAAATGAACTTTAATAATTAACTCTAATAAAGTATAATTAAATAATGTTTCTTACTAGGCTAAAAACCATTCTTTTAATTTAATTCACTAATTAAAGTTATTGTTTAAACATTTACCATTAATAATAATAAATTAACCTTAATAATTAAACTCTAATAGAGTTTACTTAATAAAAATTGTGAGATGAAATAATTAAAACTTAATGAATAACTCTAATAAAGTTTACTTAATAAATATTCCTTATTATACTAAATAAAACTTTCCTTAAGTCTAACACTTAATAAAATAATGATTTAAAACAAAACCCACAAGAAAAATATCTCAGAAGAAGAAATAAATTACTAAGCCAAACAATAAAAAAACAAATCACTAAGTTAACAAACTTAATGTGCTACACATTTGGGAGTCCCTAACCCTAATTCAAAATTAGTGTTAGGGCTCCACATAAGGGATTTAAAAGATGAACATTTCTTTTTTTGTCTCCCTTTCTTATTCTCCCTTGACAGTGCCCTAACCCTAGGGTTTCTCCTTTCTCTTCTTTTTTTTTGATATCTTGGTTACAAGTCTGGCTATGGAGGACATCAGCTATGTGGGATGGATGAAGACAAAAATACATATATATGTATTGTCAACAATGGTGGCCTGCAGATTTAAGACATCGGTGGAGGTAGTCACACCCCGGCCGTGCGATATACTCCCCGCGTGCCCCACTGTTCAACGCCGACCAAGGTGGAGGTGATGGTAGGCTGCAGCCTTCCCACTACCGCCGTGGTGGTGCCTCCACCACGTGCACCACACAGTTAGCGGCATAAGTTTCCGCTGTGCAGTGCGCGTGGTGGCTGCAACACTACGACGAGTGGTGGGTGGGGTAAGGCCGTGCCTTTCCCAACACCCACAGCGGCTCATGTGAAGTTTGCGCCCACCAAACCCTCATTTCGTTATATATATATTGGCAATATATAGTATTTAGTTTTAAAAAAATTAGGTTATATATATATATATGCCTATATATATATATATAGGTATTTATATATGTATATAAAAATGTATAAACAAGAAGTGTTTTCAATATTCATTTAGACGAAACATGCATATGCATGTGCATGCTGTATTGCAAATCTATTTAAGGGACTATTATTTTGAGTTATAATGTTTATCTAACCATTTATGAGAAAGAAAACCTGTTCTTCTCATGGTTTCACTTGATGAAGTATTTTGAAATGTAACATATAATAAATTTCTCTTGTTGATATAACACAACAGCAACCCAAAAAAAATATACTCTTAGGGGACATTCATAACTGGGATTTTTTTTAAATATTTACTATAATCTTTCTTAGTACAAATTTAAAATTAGAATTAGAATAATTCAGAAAAATGGAAAAAATCTATTTAACTCTTCTTCTTACTGTATTTGAAATGTATGATTTAATTTCTAATCTGTCTCAAGGAAGATAAAGTTTAATCAAATATATATTTTTCATTGTAAACTGACTTATGAAGTGCTTGTAATAATTATGTTATAACATTCCCATCTATAGACTGAAAATGAAGATGCATAAAATTTAAAGTTTCTATTATAATTAAACTTTAATCTATTTAAATTTTTGTGCAAATTTGTTTCTGTTCCTTAAGGAGAAATGCATCCTTGTAACACTTGAGATATATGAATACATAAGGAATAAACTGGAACTTCTTTATAGCTTTTTGATTTATGATATGTTTGAAAGAAGACACATGTTGGTTGAACTTGTTTAACATAATTTGCATATGCATAAAAGAAATATATTAACCTCCTAAATCACCTTTTTACTATAACAGAAAACATCCCTAAAATTCTGCTAAGATACACAGATATTAACCTTACTCAATATATAGAATTAAATAAGGAATTTACATAAAGAAAATATTTACTTTCTTTAATCAATTTAAATAGTAGTACAGAAAGGTGTTTGCTACACATAAATTACAAATATCTATAATTTTCTTTCTACACAGTTTATAAGCAATTATCCAGATTTATCAATTATCAAGGTTCAACCCTATGGCTTGATAAAACAACTAAATTCACAATCTCATCTTATTACCAATTGATTTCTTCATCTCTAGCTTGAACATAATCCACTAGGTAGAGAAAAACAACAACTAATCTGCAATAACACAAGTGTTTGGAATATCCCATGGGAGCTCACCTCCCAACCTAGGCCTCAATGAGGCCACCCCCGAGCTAGGGGAGACAAGAAGGGTAGGGTGACATTCAAGAAAAATATTCACACAAAATAGCTCAAGAACAACACATAACTCCCTCCCAATTTTTATGCACAATTGGGTCTAAAATGGAGTCAATTTAGGGGTGAAGGTGGAAACACACATGAAGGAGATTGCCAAGCAAGAAATCCTCATTTATGCACAATTACACACATGACTTCCCAAGGCTTTATACTTAAACCAAATAACACCAACACACAACCAAATTTCCCTTATCACTCCCATAAGAAAATCACAAGATAGCATTGGCAACATGGAGCCCATAACATCCATGACATCCCTCTTCTCCCCAAGAAGAGACTCTACCACTAACATGGTTTCCCATTTATGCCCTTCACCCACAATTGAATTTCTCCTCCCTCCCAAGGGGAAAAATATGTCAATTCACTCCCTTTGACAACATCAACAAACAATAAAAATTAGAACAAGGAAAGAAATTTCTTTCACCATCATAATAGCTCAACCAAATTTGCACAACATTAAACATGGAAATTAAGTAAATTCAACAAGAAATTTAAACAAACATGAAAGTAATAAAATAACCACACATGACATAGAAGTACCAACCTTACTCCTAGCAATGGATGAAGCTGTTGAGATGAACCTTTGTGATGCTAGCTCTTCTTCCCTTCACTTCTCCCAAAAACTAGCAAATTCCTCCAAGCAAAATCTACAAGTCTCCAAATAAAAATGGAGTGTGGGAAATAAACACCCACTCTCCTCTCCCTCTTCCCTAAAAGGCTCTCTCCCAACTCCACCTCTTTCCCAAAAAAGAGATACAGACATGTGTCTTTCCCTTTTACATTTGTCCCACTTCATGCATGGAAGGGACTCCACTAACTTGAAGGGAGTGAGGACCTTTCCCTTTCCCCAAATTTTGCCACTATCCTAGAAAGGCAATTAAGAAGGCCCCCAAAAAAGGTTTTGACACTCAAAACAATGAAAAACAACCCCAAACCCATAGTACTACTAAAACACTAGTTAATCTTAACTCTAACTACCTCAAATGACTCATTTTAACCCTTCAAAATCCCCCTTAAAGTTTACATTCGAATTTCAAGAATAGTACTCATGACTTGGGTTATCAAGGCAAGCTTACTTTACATGGTAACACTACAAACTAACCAAGGGTAAAACTCAGCTTAAAATTTCACATGGGCATGCCATCTCACAACACGTGTCAATTGAAACTACATAAGCACTTCACTTTTTAAAAATGGCATGTTTAAAAAGAAACTAGAAAAATTAAAAGGAAATACATTTATAATCATACAATTCACATTTACAACATATATAACATTTACAATTAGGTTGTTGCCCTTTCTAGGGCTAACCTTGGTTTCACAAGGATATCCACAATTAGCCCAATCTTGTTTCCTCGATTTGAAACCATAATCAATCCACCTGCACACTCAAACAGAGCATCAGTAGTCTAAGAAAGGAAGCACATATTAATGATATTACACATTATAATATATTCCTTTAAACAAAAATATATACATCACTATTTAGAACTAGACCAGTCATGAACATATAACTGATAATTACCTAACATACTGATATGAAACATTTGTAGAATATAAACCGAATTTCCCATTTACATGACATATGATCAAATTGAAAATTCAAAATAAAATGGAGGCAGTTAAATACTATCGACAAGATTTGAGAATCATATATATAATAATACCTCTGAGCATCATCAAAACGGAGTCATCATATGATATCTATACTATAAAAGATCCAATATGGAATGTATCAAAACAATGTATCATCCAAATAAATATGATATAAAAGTACCAGCTTTGAAATGGATGGTCGGGGTAGGACCTCACACTAACTCATTACAGTTGTAAAGTTTCTGAACAAGAAAAGAGGATTAGCATAAAAAAGGAAAACACAAATATGCCATTCAAATGCAAAGCGCCATGGTTAAGCAAGAAGCTAACTTGAGATGATGAAAATCCTCCAACCTTGGATACCCTTCGCCTCCAATATAACCCTATTACAATTTATTCATTTAACATTATATATGAGCATTTAAAGACATCATAAAAAAAATGTTTGTGAAAACACAAAAAGGTGACAAGATAAAATGAGCAAATAAATTTAAAAAAAATTATTTAAAGTATCAAACTCAACCAAAATTACACCTTTTACAATGTAACCTTATTTTCTTATTATTTTAATATATGTACAATTCAGAATACCCCTTTAACAAGTCAATTTCATTCAAAAATAAATTATTACTCACTTCATATATCCTTATAAAAAATCTTCTCCCTCAAAATACAATATTACAATCTATTGTTTTCAGCAACCACACAAATAATTATAAATCAATTTCTCTTATTAATTAAGTTGACATACTTTTTATTATGGGCATCCCAACAGAAAAGTGTCATGCAGCCGGTAAATTGTCTTATAGCGCAATCAAACAAATAAATGATATCCATGGTGTCCCTAAACCCACTCACAACGGTATGAGTTAATCTCTTAGTTAAGCTGATATAATTTTTTTTTACTGCATGTGTATGAAGCTTTGAAATAGGGATCTACAACAAATAAATTTTGTAAAAGGGTTTTACAAACCCTCAAGCAAATGCTCTGCGAGACAGAAATGCAAAATGTGAAATCACTCATAGGGCAGAGCGTAAGTGCTACTGCAAAAGGGGATTGAAATTCTTCAATTGATGTTTTCGCAAATGCTATTAAGGTCTGCGGTGGTTGAGCAGGCGTTTTCTTCTAGCAAGGCAAAAAATGAATCTGCTAAGGCTTTGAAAATTTCAAACCAAATGCAAACGACAGAGGTAAACTCGTATCCAACAACTGTTTTCCACTCTCTTTCTTGTCTATGCATTAATGGAAGCTTTAAAACATGGTATGGGAAGAAAAATCAAGGCATGTGAAATGTTTCATTAAAATCCATTGAATAATGTATCATGAAGTATTTTTCATTTTACCATCCTTGGATACTGGTTCAAATTGACTTGCCTCCACAATCCATTCAATTTCTTCTCCAAGTTGCTTCACTATTGAAATGAGCTGCAATCCAACATTCTCCATGACCATCTCACTTTCCCAGCTACATAAATTACATTCTACAATTTGGTATTTATGATTTTCAGTGACTCTTGATTAGGGTGTTTAGATGTTTCTTTTTTGGTGTATATCTTGTCACATGTTTTCTTTCTTTAGATTATTTTATTCACCAGTTTTATCGCCGTCAACTCGCAAAAGCACTGGGATGTGCCTCTAGTCCACACCAAGCCAAAAGATCATCACGTCGAAAACATACAGCCCTGAATCTCAAACATTCACTCCTTCACTCAAACCGTTGACCACCGAGCATTGATCAGAGTTGTAGCTATTTTGTTCCGTTTTCCTTATTTGGGTATGCCTAATCCATGGAGTGCCAGGAAAAAAAACAACAGTGACAGCAGTAGAATGGCATCCCAACAACTAACGGATGAGCAAATATCTAAATTCAAGGAGGCATTCAGCTTGTTCGACAAAGATGGAGATGGTGAGTACAAAGATGAAGTCTCTCGTTCTTTTCTGATATTTTTTGTTTTGTAAAGATTTTTGCTTGATTTTGCTACTACTTTAAATTCTGTATAAATTGAAATAATTTTTCTATCAATTCTATGTTATTCAAACAATTTAAGGAGAAGTTAGAGTTTGGGAATGATCTTTATTTGATTTTTCTTCTACAGTAAATTCTTTTTTATTGCAAGAAGTTGTGGAGAAGTTAGGGTTTTGGAATGGTTTTTGTTTGATTTTGCTTCTATAGGAGATTCTATATCATTGAAAGAAGTTGTGAAGAAGTTAGGCTTTTGGAAATATTTTTGTTTTATTTTCCTGCTACAAGAAGTTAGGCTTTTGGAAATATTTTTGTTTTTTTTCTTGCTACAAGAAGTTAGGCTTTTGGAAATATTTTTGTTTTATTTTCTTGCTACTGGAAACTGACATACCCATTTACTATTTGATTGACTTTGATCACATTCAATTAATAATTCTCAATTTTAAAGCACCATCTCTATTTTGCTTCAACACATGACCTAATTCAACAAACAAGATTGGCTCAATGGACTTAATGCAAGGTTCAGGTAGAAATGGAATTTCTATGAATTTTTTTGTTTTATATTTTTTGAAAAATGTGCATGGATTATAAACCTTAATGGGTTAAAAATCTAAAGAATCTTGATTATTATCTTATGTTAATTGGGACTGCAGATTTGTATTGGGGATGAGTTGAGTTGGCATGTTTCGGCAGAGACTTGCTCAGATTTAGTAACTCCGAGAAGAGAACTTGACTTTTGCTCTTTTTGGTCAGTTTTTGTCATTTTTTCTTCAACAACTTGCATCTCAGTGGTATGAATATGTTGGGTGATTAGAAGGTATTCATCAATGGTCTTGGCATACACCATTAAGGTAAAACTTGATACAATTCACATTAAAAAAATCTTTTTATTGTTTTTAGTAATCTAATAAAATTTGGTTTGTAGGGTATGGTAGAAGAATTTTGTATACCTGAAAATGTTAATCCCAATATTGAGCAATTCAAATTTCCATGGTGTTTCTTAAATGACCTATTTGGGATTGTTTTGTCTTTTGGCCTATTTCTCACATCATTAAAAAGTAGAAGAGCTTGATCATTCAAATACGACATAGGTAACTTGAATTCAATTTTTTAATATAAGATTTGGGTCCAGAAAAATTTTCTTACTTAAAGTTGTAATTAATGAATTCTTTTGGAAACAGGGTTGTTGAGAAGTTTCTTAGCAGATTATGGAGTACCCGTGATGATTGTTTTGTTGACAACAATCTCATACAGTGCAAATGGTAGTGTGTTTGTTGGTATTCCTAGAAGGCTTAATAACCCAAATTCCTGGGCTCCTGGAGCTTCATATAACTAGAGTGTGGTTAAGGTAGGTGGAGAATCCCTTTCCATGAGGGATTCACAGACCACTAGGTTTTCAATTGCTTTAGTATCCTTTATTTTAATCATCAGTTATGATGTCGTTGAAGGTGTTTAACTGGTGATTCTTCTTACAACCTATTTTGGCAAGATATGCATAAGGTGCCACTACAATATATTCTAGCTACATTTATCCCTGCTATTATGATAGTACGACTTTACTTCTTTGATCACATTGTAGCAGCTCAATTGGCTCAACAAAAAGAGTTCAATTTGAGAAATCCATCAGCTTACCACTATGATATTAAATGCCAATTAAAACAATATAAATATTGAAGGAATTCTAGATTATTTAAGTCTCCACTAAGATTCTCTTATGCATCATTTAGGTATTGTTCCACCTGTCTGTCAAGTTGTTAACTTGTTGCTGAGTTTCAACATTCATGGGTAGGTTTCGTGTCTAGAAAGTTTGTAAAAATATTCATCAAGATGATAATTTTAGAAAATATGACAAACATGAGCACATTTTAGAACTTTCTGCAGATATGAATAAAATCCATGGTTTTTTTACTATAGAAGCAGAGGCTTAATTAGAGCACATACATTGATATTATAAATTCAAATTTACTTTTTTTTTAATAGTAAATAAAACTACAATTTACAAAAGACATGGGCATCCTCAAGGCACTTCAACTTTTTCATCATATGTGACAAACAAGTCTTCAACCTAATCAATTCACACTTGCTAACTTTACTCCCAACCTGTGCCAAAATAAGAGCTTTGGGACAGGGTATGGACATCCATCAAACCATAAAGAATAGATTATTTCAATTAGATGTTGTAACTTGCCCTAGTAGACATGTATGAAAAATGACAAAGTTTAAACAAGTTACGTGAATTGTTTGAAAAAAATATGTCAAAGAAATGAGTTTACAGGGAACATATTCATTGTAGAAGATGCACAAAATGGATTTGTTTTTGTTGAAAAAGGCTTTATAAACTTTCAAGAAAATGAAAAAGTGAGGTGTAAAGTCTCACCCCTAGTCTTTTCCAATGTTCTCCCTGCCTATACGAAAATGGGACTTCAGACCAGAGCATGGACATCCATCAAAATTTAGAGGTAAGGGGATTTCTGTTAGATGTTACAGTTGCAACTATCTTGGTAGACATGCATTCAAAATGTAGCAACACAAATAAGGGACATGAATTTTTTGACAAAATACCTGATAAAAGTATGGTGTCGTGGACTATAATGATTGCACAATGTACACAAAACTGGATGATTTTATTTAAAAGGCTTTAAACTTATTCAATAAAATGCAACCAAAAAGAGTAAAGTCAGACTCCACAAACATTGCCAGCATTTTCCCTGTTCATGCTAAATCTGCCAATTTGTCTTCTCTATTTCCAATGCCATAGTGTTTAATCCTCTAGACCGTTATAGCTTAATTAGCAGTAAGTCTCTCCCAAATAGTGGATTCTTTAAATGAAATATCTTAACTGTGATGTAAAATGTATCCTAACCATCCTGTAGTGTTCAGGTGTATGAAAAATGATTTCTTTTGATGTAGTTCCAGAATTCCCCATGATTGTTATAGGAATGTTTGTATGGAGACAACTTTGGATGAAAATATAAAAACAATTTCTTTTGATGTAGTTCCAGAATTCCCTACGATTGTTATAGGAATGTTTGAATGGTAGACAACTATGGATGAAAATATTTTATATCTTGGAATTAGCATGGCCATGAGAAAATTGATCATTTATTGACATGAACAATAGTTTATAGTAGTTCTAACAATAAATGAATCCGGTACAACAGAATTCATTGTGTTAAGTTCTTTTTTACTATATTTTGTACTCATGATTAATTCTTAGTATCTTTATGTCAGGATTATTATTGATTAAACTTTGTATACATCTTGATAGTTCATTGTCACAAAGAAGAATTGGTTGTCTCAAAGACAAGTATTTTCCATTGGTTTTGTTTTTTCACTCATGATCTTGGAGTTGAAGTTTGCAGATTCAAGTTGAAGTTCAATAGAAGTGCGTTGAAGACAATAAAAACTTGTCTCAAAGCAGTGTCATGAAGAGTATGAAATATAACAGTGAAAATATAGTCTCATTTGAAGAGATCATATGATATCTAAGTTTCTTGAAGTAAGGTTTCTTGTCATAGATGAGATGAAAGATTCATAGAGGTATGAATGCAAAAGCAAGCAAAGATCAAGGTCCTTTCATGAAAAGAGAAATAAAGAGATGGAAACTGTCAAAAGGAAATAGTAGAGAATAGTCATGTCATCAAGAGAAATGATACTGGTATCAAAGAGCATACAAATGATTGATAATAGCCAAGACAAGTACTGTATAATCATTTCACAACTGTAATAGGGTAAAAAATAATAGCTAATTAACTGTTAGTAATAACTGAGTGGGGGGGGGGGTGAATCAGTGCCCTCAAAAATTTATCCTTTAAACTTTAATCCACCAATCAATGCACCTCATATTTTTAAGTCCCTACAAGATGCATGCCTTGAAATACTTGAAATAATTAACTATCTGTCGGTTTACCTTGTCTATCCTTATTCTCCTTGATTACCGATAAGTAGTAAAACTTATTTACCGATACTTAGTAAATATGCAGAGTATACCAATCAATCCAGAAATACATATGTGAAATGTAAAAGAATAAAGTAATAAACCATACACACATAACACATGGATTTTAATGTGGAAACCCTGTTAAGGTAAAAACCATTGGGACCGGTACCCCAAATGTTCACTCTTCTGAAGTGAGCTCTATTAGGAGCCAACCCTATTAAAGGTTACAAACACACGGTTAAGTGCGACCTTGTTAGAGGATTTTATACATAGGTTGTCACTTAGTATCTGGAATCTATGCTACCATCCATGAATCGACCTTTAGACTGTCAATAGGCTTTATGCTAATCTTACTACCATCCTTGAATCAGCCTCCTTAGACATAATGACCTATTTCTAATGCAACTTTGAATTATAGATATTCAGATCTATTTACGTATAATACCTCTATGATCAATGTATCAATTCAATTCATTTGTACTTCACACTTTCTGCTCTGTGATGTTGTGCTTCACTGTTCATCAGTGTCTATAGAATTCTTTAGCTCTCCCTTAGCTTGATTGATCAGGACTGTATGAAGTTTATCCTTCATCAGTTTCTTTTCAGCATCTTCTCTCAATTCACTCCCTTGTGTATCTGAATTCTTGCGGAAATGAATTATGCTTGTCTCTTATATAGACACGATATTCCTTTATTTTTTATTCTTGATTCTTGATTCTTGGCATGAAAAACAATCCAGCTAATTTGATTTACAACATTAACTCTTGATTTATCTCGTAGTTATCTTCTTGCCAACTGTATAAATCAATTTCTTAAATGTGGTTGAATAAAAAAAATAAAACAATCAGTTAAGTCTATCTTTAAGCTCTGCCAGCTAGATATTTTGTCATTTTCTGATCTCTCTATTCTGTCTGTCAATTCTACAGTTCATCGCTAGTGACAACTACCAGTTCCATCGATGCAACTTCAGTTAGCTTTGGGATCTCTATCCGTCAAGCATCATTAGATCTTTCTCATTGGGCAACTCTATTTTCAGCTCATCAAGCATCCTGTGATTCTACTTCGTCAGGTAATACTAACTTCTTCTCGTCGGGCATCACTGTGACTTTTTCTCTGTCTTTACCGATGGTGTGCACTCCGTCGATGTTGTCTATCACTTTAGTGAATACTTGAATTTTATACATTTCTGAAAGCATAACCTCTATTCCATTGATTCTCTGAAGTCTTTGACATTATGTACATGACCATACAGATGATATCAAATTGACATCAATGATGATACAAACCATTAACTGATTCAATGTCTTGTATCATCTTCAACTTAACATTATCAAACATTCAATCAGTTACATGTCATCAATCTCTCCCTTTGGCATTGATGGCAACATACTATATTATCACACTATACTATTTCTAATACAACATGAAATATAATTGTTGAGATTCATCAAATTACCAAACAATTTGTTTTGATAACTGATAAAAATGTCTGACCGCCGGTACGCTCTATGTTAGCTTAGATTTGATTCTTGCAGCTTTCTGTGTATCTTCTTCTGATGTGTTGTGTCCTCTGTTTGTGTCAATTTCTCTCTTTTGAATTTTCTACTTCTTGATGTCACTATCTTTTATTTGCACCTTTTAGACAAATTCTCTCCCTATGGATATGATCTCTCCTTTTATGGAGTACTTTGATAAAGAATGGTTTATGATGATAATATGGATACATTCTCTCCCTTTGAAAACAATGCCAAATAGATATTTGTCAAATATCTGACATTTTTTCAAACAATTTCTTCTATCCATAATATATTCCTTGAATTCCTCTTATCTATCATCAATATAACAATATGTTCTGGTGCTCGGTTATGATATATACATTTCTATATATAGATGTAGCTTTGAAGTTCATTTTTTGCTTGCATCAATCATGAATGTTATTCTGATAATATATGGCTGATGCAGCTTCCAGTCCTTTAACTGACTGGTAGACATGGGTTTGACCCCTAGTCTTTTTTTCAGGTACTCAAATGTATCCTTGGGCAGTGGCTTGGTGAAGATATTAGCCAATTGTTCTTTTGATTACACATATTCAAGTATGACCTCTTCATCTTGAACTTGTTCTCTTAAATAATGATGCTTGATGGCAATGTGTTTAGTTTTTGCATGCATGACTGGATTCTTGGAAATATTTATTGCACTGGTGTTATCACAATAGATAATTACTGGTTCTATGATCTTCATATGCATACCTTCCAGCAATTGTTTGATCCATGCAATATTTGAGT
>MU224089.1:172163-204737 GCA_018584345.1 Thuja plicata
ATAAAGTAATAAACCATACACACATAACACATGGATTTTAACGTGGAAACCTTGTTAAGGGAAAAACCACTGGGACCGGTACCCCAAATTTTCACTCTTCTAAAGTGAGCCCTATTAGGAGCCAACCTTGTTAAAGGTTACAAACACACGGTTAAGTGCGACCTTGTTAGAGGATTTTATACATAGGTTGTCACTTAGTATCTGGCATCTATGCTACCATCCTTGAATCAGCCTTTAGACTGCCAATAGGCTTTATGCTAATCTTACTACCATCCTTGAATCAGCCTCCTTCTTAGACTGTCAATAGGCTTTAGGTAAGACCGATGCTACTATCATGAATCAACCTTTTTGGTAATCTATTAGGATACCTCAATTATAGAAGACGGTTAAGTCCTACTCTATTAAGAGACTTGATGCTTCAATGGTTAAACTGAAACATAATAACCTATTTCTAATGCAACTTTGAATTGCAGATATTGATATCTATTTATGTACAATACCTCTCTGATCAATGTATCAATTCAATTCATTTGTACTTCACACTTTTTGCTCTGTGATGTTGTGCTTCATTGTTCGTCGGTGTTTGCAGAATTCTTTAGCTCTCCCTTAGCTTGATTGATCAGGACTATATGAAGTTTATCCTTCATCAGTTTCTTTTTAGTATCTTCTCTCAATTCACTCCCCCGTGTATCTGATTTCTTGCAGAAATGAGTTATGATTATCTCTTATATAGACACGATATTCCTTTATTTCTGATTCTTGATTCTTGGTGTGAAAAACAATCTAGCCAATTTGATTTACGGCTTTAACTCCTGATTTATCATGTAGTTATCTTCTTTCCAGCTGTATAAATCAATTGCTTAACTGTGGTTGAATAAAACAAATAAAAAAAATCAGTTAAGTCTATCTTTAAGCTCTGCCAACTAGATATTTTGTCATTTTCTGATCTCTCTGTTCTATCGGTCAATTCAGCAGGTCGTCGCCGGTGACAACTGATAGTTTCATCAGTGCAACTTCAGTTAGCTTAGGGATCTCTGTCCGTCAGGCATCATTGGATCTTTCTCATCGGGCAACTCTGTTTTCAGCTTGTCGGGCATCCTGTGATTCTGCTTCATCAGGCAATACTGTCTTATGCTCGTCGGGCATCACTGTGACTTTTTCTCTGTCTTTACCGATGGTGTGCACTTCGTCAGTGTTGTTTGTCACTTTAGTGAATACTTAACTTTTATGCATTGCTGAAAGCATAACCTCTGTTACATTTATTCTCTGAATTCTTTGGCATTATGTACATGACCGTACAGATGATATCAAGTTGACATCAATGAAAATACAAACCATTAAGTGATTTAATGTCTTGTATCATCTTCAACTTAACATTATCAAACATTCAATCAGTTACATGTCATCAATTAACATCATTGACACATTTCATTCAATTCAAGGCCAATAACAGAAAACAAAACTGTTGTTACAGACCATTAGAGGATTAAAATAAAAGTGAGTAGGCTTTTTTCTATTTAAATTTTTCTACCATGGCATTTATATGTTTGCTTTGTCTAATTCTAACATTGCTCTTTAGAACATTCATGATTTTTGTGCAATATATAAAATTGACGTCCTTAGAAATTAATTTATTTCCTATATGTCTCTTTAACAGGAAGATTTTTAACAAGCTGTAAGAATAGACATGGATAATTAAATTTAGTTTTTGTTTTCATCACTTAATCACATAATACATTCATATTAGTAGCTAAAATCTTAGCAGAGTTTACTATTTAGATTGTTTTTGGACAGAAATGAAAGTCGGCCTTAGTTGCTAGAAGAATTACCACAATTTCTTATAGGAGGCCTCTATCCTACCTCAATTTACCGTACAATTTGTTTAGTACAAATTAAGCAAAATTCTGTGAAGTTGAGAAGCTAACTTCGGCATTAAGTGCCAATTAAAATATTGAAGGAATCCTAGATTATTTATGTCTCCACCAAGATTCTCTTCTACATCATTTAGGTATTGTTCCACCTGCCTGTAAAGTTGTTAACTTGTTGCTGAGTTTGAACATTCATGGGTAGCCCGGAACATGCTTAACATGTTTTTTCTGAAGCAAACTACTTGAAATTAGAAAAAGTAGTAGTAAGAATTAAAATAATAGATATCAGACTTTTGGAATTTTTCTCTAACAATCGAACCTTCAAATCTACCTCATCATAATTATATTAAGTAGAATAAGTTAAACAAGAATGTGTTGAGTATACCATAGACACCATACTAAGGATATACCTCATGTTTTATAACAATCGTTCGCATTATGGTGGAAAATAGAAGATAACCAGGTTACTATCAAGGTGGCTCCATATCTTTGCCCCCACCAAAAAATCTCAAATACAAAAGAAGATTAATCTAGGTAATGAAGATCCATATATACTATTAGATTTTGATAACCCATTCAATATATTCTTGGATCGACTTTGGTGATCACTCCAAGATTACAAAATAAATATATCACAATATCACGATATATTTTGCTATTGGCTTTACCATTGCACCCATCAAAGGTGCAAGTGCTAGTTTTATTTTAATACTTTAGACAAAGACATTCATGTACTTAACCAAAACATAATGATATATTTATCACCACGCACCACACAAAATAACTATAAACAAACTTTTCTTAATTTTAAGAAATTTCTTAACTTTTCTTAATTTAAGAAGATTTCTTTTAATATCTTAAACAAATCTACATTAAGCGACTAAACTATAACATAACAAACATTGCAGTTAAGCTAATATTAATATTAAACTATTTTTTAATTGTAATCTACTATTATATTTACTTTTTAAATGTTATTTTTAAAATCTAAAATTATATTTAAAAATAATAATAAAATTGAAAATAGTTTAATATTTTTTTGTAATATTTAAGTAAGCTAAAAATTGTAAAAAAATTGCAAAGTATTATATTATAAGATAATTGGTAAATAAGCTAATAACATACTTCAAAATATATTTAATTATTGAAAATTTATAATTTTTTAAAATTTTAAATAAATTTGATTATATTTTTTACATAACAAAATTTCTATGAAAATAATTAAATTCAAGAATATACAATAATTGAATATCTAAATTAAATATTTTATTTTTTATTAAAATACAAAATTAATAATATATTTTAAAACTTATTAATTATTATTATTCAAAATAAAACATTAATAAAAAAATTAAAACTTAAGAATTTCATATTTGTAATTAATTTTAAAAAAATTATATGCAATTTTAGAAAATCCAAAAAAATATTAGATCATAATTTGTTGAGACTGATTTTTTCCCAAAGCCACCTTTTTTCCAAGGTCAAATAAATGTTTAATATTGCATTGTCCCAAACAATAGTTTGTACAACAAATTTTTCACAAAAATGCTAAAAAAAATAAACCATGAGTATACATTAATAAATATGAGTAAAAATATAATTTGGGCTTGTAAAAGATTTTACAATGAGTTGCTCAAATGATTACAGATTATTACATTCCATAATTTTTTCAAACTAATTATAGAAATTAGCTCCAAACTAAATAACTTTTTATTACTAGTATAAGCCACTATCATTCAATCTCTCATAAATATGAAGCTTACTATTTCCAACACGTAAGAGAAGAGCATACGCGTTGATGCGGCCTCACTGTTTATCCATGCTAATGATCATGTCAACCATTTTCAGAGCCAAGCATGGCTGATCAACAGGTACCTGATCCAGAAATTCAAAAAACATTTTTTTTCGTTACAAAGATTTTTGGACAGAAATTTCATCACAGATTATTTGATTGATCTCTCGGGTTACTCATAGTAGGTTTTTAGCCCATCCCATGATTAGAAAAACTAAATAAATTTTATCTTTTTACTATACAACTTCCATTCCCATGTTAATGTAATCCAAACAATATGAGATGTCACTTACAAGTGTATTGTAAGTTTTTCATGCCTCAGTACAAGTTACACCTTAATAATTAATGACTACTAAAACATTTCAGGGAGATATTATTTTTCTAATTTTTAGACAGTGTGTGCCATTGAGAATTCTTTTCTAAGAGTAAGAAGTGTTTTCCCCTTTGCATGCACCACTCGCTGAAAGAGAAGCACATTAGTTGACCCTTGTTTATCATTTAGGACTTATTTTTCAACAATTGCTTCTTGCAAAGGGAAGTCTCTCCAAGTATATATTTTATACTTTAGCATTGGTCTGAATATGAAAAAAAGGTCATAAATAAAGTGTGCCTGTTAGGGCTACAAAATTTTGATTGCAATATGCAATCTACCTGGTTAAAGGTCTGTTCTATTAAGAACTAAAGATCATTACAATCTACCTTGTTAAAGGATTTCAACTTACAGTAAAGTAAGCACTCGGCTAAGAGATTTGAAATGGTCTGCTAAAACCACTCTGTTAAGAGATTTAACCTGATACACCGGTTAGAATGTTCCAAGTAGTGATCCTTTGTTATGCACTCAGATGCTGATGACGGATCTTCTCTTTTCAATAACTTCTATGATCTCTCAATCTGATATGTCTTTTCTCTGCTTATCACTGCTCTGTCATTCTGTTTGATCTGGGCTTCTTCTCAAAATGACTTGTTGTTCATCTCTCATGAACATACAACCCTTCTCTATATATGTCTTGCTCTTACACATGCTCACCTTTTTAGGGTTAGAAGGCTCCATCTTATTATATCTTTTCAGATCTGGCGGTGAGATCTAGATCAACGATCAAGATCTATTGTTTATACCTCCAATGCATACTGATTTCCTGATTGGCTCCATACCATGCATAGTATAAAATAATTAAATGCAAAATTAACTCAATAGATAAATATTAAATGCGTACAAAATGTAAGCTCAGATCTCATACAAGTCGGCCTAAACTGTTTACATCAAAGTTTGAATTAATCCTGACATGTATGCAAAAATTGTTCTGCTCGGCACAACACAACTCTGATGCTCGACACTTAATATTCTACTCAGCTCGGCATCATGTAACTCGGAAACCTAAAACTTGCTCGACAATGCTGCTTGGCCTTCAATGTTTAGCTCGGCCACAGTGATAACCAACTAAAAATACCTAAGCAAATGACTAAGTGTGGGTCACTAATCATCAATACAACTTAGGGATTAACAATCTCCCCCTTTGATATTAGTGGCAAAAACACACTTATCATTACAATTCATTCCATCCAAAATATTGCCTAAGTACACACTGTACTCCCCCTAGGAATGTATATCATACTACATACAAAACTTTACATAGTATACATGCCTAAAAAAAATATTAACATGGATACCTATTCTGATCTCCTTTATGATGTATCCTTGTCAGTCCTGTCAGTTTCCCCCTTGTTTTTGTCATTGATAGCTGGTGGGGTCAAGTTATACTTGTCCAAAAACTATTTATGAAGTTGTAAGGTAGACTCAAATGCAGAGTCTCAACTATCCTTGACAAACTTCATAACCTCTATTTTCACTTCTAGCTCGACAGCTAGACTTACTAAGATTTCTGCAGTTGAGAGATGAGAGTATCTCTTCATCAATTCATTTGCAAATAAGATTTCTTTCTGAATGACCTCCAGATGAGGTATCAGACTTGTCTGAATGGTAATCAACTTGGTCCTAATCTGACCATCTTTATCCATGAGCTCGGCTATCCTCCTTTGTACATAAGCCAGCCTGTTAAAATGTAAGGAGCTAGTGCTAGCATCCATACTCAGTGAACTTCTAGATGACTTTAGGTCTAGTTTCAATTTCTCTAAAGCCTGTTAATTATCCTTTGTGAAGAATTCAACATCAGCTAACCTCTTATACAATGAATAGACATTTATTGAAACTCCTAAAATTTCTATCAGAGAAGAAAGTTCAACCTGTTTTACTACAATCTCTCTTGAGATTTTTGCAAGTACCTTTTCCTTGAATTTCCTCTCGGACCATTGCAACAGATTCTCGTTGGTTTCAATATTGTCATCATTTACCTTTTGCAAAATGTGAACTAACTGTTCAAGAGTAGGGGCTTGAGGATTTTCATCCTCAATGTCAAAAGCCTTTACTAATATATCTTTTATGTCATGTAACACTTTCTTTTGCTTTTGCTCCCTTTTCAGTTCCTCTTGTCTTTTCTTCCTCTTAAGTAACTCCTGAAGAGTCTCAATTTGTTCATAAGATAAAACATTGGGATCCCATGGTGGAATCACAATAACTTCATCTAATGTGACCTCTCGAATCAAAGACTTCTTCCTCATAACTTTCCTCCTCTTGAATTCAGGTGAACTACTTCTTGGCTTTGTTTCTACAATACTTTTTCCAGATTTAGTAGTTGACACCATTACATCTTTAAGTTCAATCAAAATTGCTTGCTAATTAGGCATACTTCCTGTCTTGGTTCTAGTGGGAGTTGATGATGCAGAGTGTGGTAGATCAACCAACACTTGCATTGCCTCTTGTTCTTTAGGCTCACTTTTAGTATCTTTTATCTCCTCACTACTATCTAGCACTGATTTTACAACCTCTAAAATAGGTGAATGTTGTACAATTATCTCTTGTTCAATTGTTTTCTCCTTTTCTTCTTTATCTTGAGCATCCTTATCCTCAGATTTATTTTGATTTCTTTCTTCTTCTTCTGTACTCTTCTCTTTTTCAGCCTCAGTTGCCTTGATAGGTGATTCAATAGTTGAGCCCCTCGGCTCATCCTGACCCTCGGCATCCAGATTGCTAGAGTCATCAATTGTCACATCAATTGGACTGTCAATAGTCATATCAACAGTGTTAACTATCTCTGATTGATCTTGTGCATCTATCCTACTCTTCTTAGACTTAGTTGAAATGTGAACTATTGATATCTGTGGTACAGGGATGGATTCAGTTTCCTTATCCTTTGGCTCAGATGTTCCTTCATCAATTCTCTTTTCTTTTGGAATAATTAGTCCAAAAAATTCCTTCCAAATTCTAGTAATCTATTGTACTATCCCTTCAATATCATTCTTCAAAATAGCATAACCTCTTTGTTTAGGTATAAATTTGTGCTTATACTCTTCAACAAATTTTTCTCTTTGTTTCTTTGTTAGCTCAGGAATGACTTGACCTAAAGTGCCTTCCCTAATTTGTCTCTTAGTTGTGAGTGCAAATTCCCACTTGCCAGATAGAAATTCATACAACTCACTTGACACGTTGTTTCCTATTGTTGTAGGGGTTAATTTGAAATTACACATCATGTCTAGGAGAGCTTCCTGAGCCTTATGTTTGTCTCCTACCTTCAATGTTTCATACCTTATAAACTTAAAACCAGATAACCCTGTAGAATTTCTCAAGTTCTCAGATACCTCATCAATATCTGTAGGTTTCTTGAATGATTTTGTTGGTATGTTGCTGGGTTCATCAATTTCATTCATGTCCTCATCACTTCCTAGATCCAAATGTAGTTTTCTTCTTGGTCTTTTAACTTGTAGGCTCGGCACAGCCTTTGTTGCTAATTTAGTCTTTGATCCAGAACTACTTTCTCCAATCTTCTTTGCATAGACTTTAGTCTATTCTACTGGTGATGTGGAAGTAGATGCCCTTTTCCTTAGATGATTTTCAATGGGAGGTGTAACTCTGGGTTTTTCTTTACTTGGCTTTGTTACCTTTGCTACTGCTGGCCTCTTCCCTTTTGCCTTAGCATTGACCTCTTCTTCAGGTTCACTGACTTCTACTTCTTGTTCCTCAGATACATCTTCTCCTTGTCCAGTAGATATGTCTAGAGGTGCATCCTCTAGCTCTTCATCACTCAACAAGTCAACCATCTTTTTCATATTTTTCACAATCTTTTTCCTTTTTCTTTCCATGGTTCCTACCTTAAGATTCATCAAAATCTTTGCCTTAGCTTCATCAAAATTTCTGAATCTTTTAGCTTTAGTATCAATCTCATCTGCTAGGAGTGTTGTTATAGATACTAATGCTTCATCAATATTTACTTCATAGGAAAATGGATCTAGCCATGATACCCTAGGGGTCACAGCTTAAATATATGTGTAGTCTATATCCACTAAGAAACATATCTCATCATAGTGTTTTTCCACTAGTGAATTGGGAATTATGGTCCTCAACCTCATTCTCTTTTTGAATTCCATAAAATAACTTCCCATAATACCATTGAAATTGCTACCTAATTGCTGAATACAATCACTAATCTGTAAAGTGATGGGTTTGTCCTTTTTCCAGGCAATATTTCCTAGTGTAGGAAATGACTTCTGTATATAGAAAAATATACACATTAACAAAGAGCCAAACTTACATGATAAGCTTTTGGCTTTCCTGATTGATAGTAAGTTCATGGCTAGTTGTGTCAACTACAGCTTGGCAAGGTCATAGGTGTGATTCTTTTTAACTATCTTCCATGCCTGGTCGACGACTATACAGGGAACATTATCCAGTTGGCTCAACTAATAGAAGTTGTGAGCAATCACTCTCACTCCAAAATCAAGTTCCAAGTCTGTAATTGTAGAGATAGTCAATCCTCTATTGTTCCAAACAGCTCCAGTAATTCACTGGATAATATCTTTTGTGATCTTTACTGGTCCGTTGTCCATCCACATATGCATATTATGAACTCGGCTTAGGACAACCTTAATCCATTCATCCTTGAATTCTGAGAGAAAATCTAGGGCATGAGTTAACCCTTTGTCGGCTAAATGTTTGAATTTGTCTTTCAGAATTCCATTCTCACACAACTTGTCATAGGAATTTCTCAATTTTTTGTATCCCACTTTGCCAATTTTAACCATGTAAGATGATCTAACATCGTGAATCATAAGTACCTTTGGCGAGATCGATGAGAGGGCTCCGTTCAAATCACTCAAAATTGTGCTTTCTGGAATGGCACAAAAGTTTGGTGGTTCGCATGCATGACTCCTTACTACCTTAATTTGATTTAGATCCTCCTCCATTCCCTTGACTAGTACGGAAGAACTTGCAGCCATAATCTCCTGAATTTAGGGTTCGAGAATGAAGAACAGAGTACCTTGGCAAGCAATCACTTCGCACTGTTCAACTTAGGGTTGCCGAAGGCACGCTGACAAAATTATCAAAACAAACTTCGCTAAGATCAAATCTACAACTTCTTTGATCAATCTGTAAATGCTAAAAATCACAAGGTAAAAGTGAATAATAGACCGTTTGTCCTTATATAGACTCAAAAGGTCAAGATAGGTAAGCATTAAATATTTTGCCCATTAGGTTAGTGCAAGCAAGTTGTCATTGGCCGACTAACACAATTTGCATACCACATGGCTTACCACACTCGGCCATCACAACTTACTCAGCCAACGAACTCGGCACCTATAGTGCAGGTATCTCTTCTTGGCACTTGTCACAAACATGTCCTAGTACATCTTATCATGTGCAAATATGGACTTTGGCATATTTACATATTACGAACTAATGTAAGATTTAAAATTTGAATGCAGTTCCTTACATACCTCTATTGCTTAGTTGGAGATGGTGTGATTACCTGATCCATTGGAATGGGTGATCTCAGCTTCAGTGGATTCACTGTTGCTTGGCTCTATTTTCCTTACACATGTCCAATTCATCTGTGCTCTTACTTCTTCAATAGTAGGAGCAGGAACTCTTGTCCTATAGTCTCTCTTAGTGTGTCCTATCTTCAAACAACTAAAATAGACTAATCTTCCATTCATCCAACTCTTAGATTTCCCTCTGACATGTGTGTTTAAGCAATCTTCAGGTGCATGTCAATATTCTTCACAATAATGACAACTATGTCTTGTATTATAATCCCAGTTGTAATTGTTGCCTCTCTTAGAAGCTTTTTTTTGCTTCTTTGATGTCCATTGTTGTTTAGCATTGGATCTACAGTCTTGTGCCTTATGACCATGTTTCTGACACTTGTAACAATAACCATTAAATCTTGGTTTGTAGGGTGCATCACTTGCTTCAGCCCAACATTCATGTGCTTTATGTCCAAATTTCTTGCAATTAAAACAGTAACCATTAAATTTAAGTTTAGGATTGGACTTACCTTTCATGCTTCAGAAAATGTTTTCTCTATGACCTGGTTTTCCACAGCGGTGGAAAATAGGCTTGTTGTGCTTTGTCTTTACATTCCTCCTTTCACCATTCTTAGATGATTCTCCTTTCTAAGAAGATGTCTTTGGTTCTGTGTGACCTAATCCTAAAGAATCCTTTGACCTTCTTGATGCTTCCATCAGATTCTCAAAATGAGTCAAAGCTTGATTAGGTTTATTCAACCTTTCATTAAGTTCCTTCTCAGATCTCATATCATCTTAAAATTGATTGTTCTCAGATCTCAGATTTATCATTTCCATATCTTTTATACTAATCTCCCGATTTGCAAGTAGCAGTTGATTTTCCATGTCAACCTGATTGATGTCATCATCTACACATCATGTGTCCTTTCATCAAGTCTGACAGATATCACTCTTCTATCTTCTTCTGCCATAGTTTTGTCATCTTCAGCTTTCTTCTTTTGTTCCAATACTTCACATAGTCTTACTGTCTGCATTTCTTGTTCTCTTTTCAAGTTTCTAACTTCTTCACATAGTGCATTGTTCTTTTCATGTAGATCTGCAATATCTGCATTGCTCTCAGTAGAAACTTCATTCTAAAATAGATTTGCAGTGTCATCTTCCTGGTAATGAGTATCATTCATTTGTTTGGCCAAATATTTTCTAGCTATCAATGATTTCTTCAATTCCTATCTTTCTATCTCAAGCTGATGTAATGCTAGCTGGATCTTAATATTTTGATTCTCAATGACTTTTCCCAACTTGTAAACCTCCATCTCAAGATCTGTGCTCACAAGCTGATTCAAAGCTTTTGTAGGTGAACTGCGCTCTGATACCAATTGTTGGAAGTACAAGAATGGGAGAGCAAGATACTGAGAGGGGGGGGTGAATCAGATCTTCAAACTAAACCACTTAAAACAATTTATCCACATTCATACATATATGAATTTAACCTAACACCAGATAGCATCTATAACATCAAATATGTAACTCATAACACAAAATTTTGGTAACCCAGAAACCCAAATAGGTAAAATTGGGGTGGCGATGACACCCACAAAATCTTCACTACTATAGTAATAAAGTGTGCCTATTAGGGCTACAAAAGTTTGATTGCAATATGCAATCTACCTGGTTAAAGGTTTGTTCTGTTAAGAACTAAAGATCATTACAATCTACCTTGTTAAAGGATTTCAACTTACAGTAAAGTAAGCACTCACCTAACAGATTTGAAATGGTCTGCTAAAACCACCCTGTTAAGAGATTTAACCTGATACACCTGTTAGAATGTTCCAAGTAGTGATCCTTTGTTATGCACTCAGATGTTGATGATGGATCTTCTCTTTTCAATAACTTATGTGATCTCTCAATCTGATGTCTTTTCTCTTCTTATCATTGCTCTGTCATTCTATTTGATCTGGGCTTCTTCTCAAAATGACTTTTTGTTCATCTCTCATGAACATACAACCCTTCTTTGTATATCTCTTGCTCTTACACATGCTCACTTTTTTAGGGTTAGAAGCTATCTTGTTATATCTTTTCGGCTCTGGTGACGAGATCTAGATCAACGATCAAGATCTATTGTTTATACCTCCAATGCATAATGATTTCCTGATTGGCTCCATGCCATGCATAGTATAAAACAATTAAATGTGAAATTAAAGGAGTAGACAAATATTAAATGCGTACAAAATGTCACTTCAGATCTCATACAAGTCAGCCTAAACTATTTACATCAAAGTTTGAATTAATCCTGACATGTATGCAAAAACTGTTCTACTCAGCACAACACATCTCTGATGCTCCACACTTATTATTCTACTCAGCTCGGCATGATGTAACTCGGCAACCTAAAACTTGCTCGGCAATGTTGCTCGGCCTTGAATGTTTAGCTCAACCATAGTGATAACCAACTAAAATTGCCTAAGTAAATAACTAAGTGTGGGTCACTAATCATCAATAGAACTTAGGGATTAACAATCTCCCCCTTTGATATTAGTGGCAAAAACACACTTATCATTACAATTCATTCTATCCAAAATATTTCCTAAGTACACACTATACTCCCCCTAGGAATGTACATTATACTACATACAAAACTTTACATAGTATACATGCCTAAAAAATATATTTACATGGATACCTATTCTGATCTCCTTTATGTTGTATCCTTGTTAGTCTTGTCAGTTTCCCCCTTTTTTTGTCACTGATAGCTGGTGGGGTCAAGTTATACTTGTCCAAAAACTATTTATGAATTTTTAAGGTAGACTCAAATGTAGAGTCCCAACTGTCCTTGACAAACTTCATAACCTCTATTTTCACTTCTAGCTCGGCAGCTAGACTTACTAAGTGTTCTACAGTTGAGAGATGAGAGTCTCTCTTAATCAATTCATTTGCAGATAATATTTCTTTCTGAATGACCTCCAAATGAGGTATCAGACTTGTCTAAATAGTAATCAACTTGGTCCTAATTTGACCATCTTTAGTCATGAGCTCGGCTATCCTCCTTTGTGCATAACTCATCCTATTAAAATGTAAGTAGCTAGTGCTAGCATCCATACTCAGTGAACTTCCAGTTGACTTTAGGTCTAGTTGCAATTTCTCTAAAGCTTTTTTATTATCCTTTGTGAATAATTCAACATCAGATAACCTCTTATACAATGAATAGACATTTGTTGCAACTCCTCAAATTTATATCAGAGAAGAAAGTTCAACCTATTTTACTTCAATCTCTCCTTTGATTTTTGCAAGTACCTTGTCCTCGAATTTCCTCTTGGACCATTGCAACAGATTTTCATTGGCTTCAATATCGTCACCATTTACCTTTTGCACAATGTGAACTAATTGTTCAAGAATAGGGGCTTGAGGATTTTCATCCTCCATGTCAAAATCCTTTACAAATATATCTTTTATGTCATGTAACACTTGATTTTGCTTTTTCTCCCTTTTCAGTTCCTCCTGTCTTTTCTTCCTCTTAACTAACTCCTGAAGAGTCTCAATCTGTTCATAAGATTAAACATTGGGATCCCATGGTGGAATCACAATAACTTCATCTAATGTGACATCTAGAATCGGAAACTTCTTCCTCATAACTTTCCTCCTCTTGAAATCAGGTGAACTACTACTCGGCTTCATTTCTACAATACCTTTTCCAGATTCAGTAGTTGACACCATTACATCTTTAAGTTCAGTCAAAATTTCCTGCTGATCAGGCATACTTCCAGTCTTGGTTCCAGTGGGAGTTGATGATGTAGAGTGTGGTAGATCAACCAACACTTGCATTGCCTCTTATTCTTTAGGCTCACTGTTAGTATCTTTTATCTCCTCACTACTATCTAGCACTAATTTTACAACTTCTAAAATAGGTAAATGTTGCACAATTACCTCTTGTTCAATTGTTTTCTCCTTTTCTGCTTCATCTTGAGCATCCTTATCCTCAGATTTCTTTTGAGTTCTTTCTTCTTCTTCTGGACTCTTCTCTTTTTCAGCCTCAGTTACCTTGATAGGTGATTCAATAGTTGAGTCCCTCAGCTCATCCTGACCCTCGGCATCTAGATTTCTAGATTCATCAATTGTCACTTCAATTGGATTGTCAATAGTCAGATCAACAGTGTTAAATGTCTCTAACTAATCTTGTGCATCTGTCCTAGTCTTCTCAGACTTAGTTGAAATGTGAACTGTTGATATCTGTGGTACAGGGGTGGATTCAATTTACTTATCCTTTGGCTCAGATGTTCCTTCATCAGTTCTCTTTGCTTTTGGAATAATCAGTCAAAAAATTTCCTTCCAAATTCTAGTACTCTGTTGTACTATCCCTTCAATATCATTCTTCAAAATAGCATAAAATCTCTATTTAGGTAGAAATTTGTGATTATACTCTTCAACAAATTATGTTCTCTATTTCTTTGTTACCTCAGGAATGAATTGACCTAAAGTGCCTTCCCTAATTTGTCTCGCAGTTGTGAGTTCAAATTCCCACTTGCCAGATAGAAATTCATACAACTCACTCGGCACGTTGTTTCCTATTGCTGTAGGGGTTAATTTTAAATTACACATCATGTCTAGGAGAGCTTCCTGAACCTTATATTTGTCTCCTACCTTCAATTTTTCATACCTTATAAACTTAAAACAAGATAACCCTACAGAATTTCTCAAGTTCTCACATACCTCATCAATATCTGTAGGTCTCTTGAATGATGCTATTGGTATGTTGTTGGGTTCATCAGTTTCTGTCATGTCCTCTTCACTTCCTGGATCCAAATATAGTTTTCTTCTTGGTCTTTTAACTTGTAGGCTTGACACATCCTTTGTTTCTAATTTATTCTTCGATCCAGAACTACTTTCTCCAATCTTCTTTGCATAGACTTTAGTCTATTCTACTAGTGATGTGGCAGTAGATGCCCTTGTCCTCAGGCAATTTGCAATGGGAGGGGTAACTCTGGGTTTTGCTTTGCTCAACTTTGTTACCTTTTCTACTACTGGCCTCTTCCCTTTTGCCTTAGTAGTGACCTCTTCTTCAGGTTCACTGACTTCTACTTCTTGTTCCTTAGATACATCTTCTCCTTGTCCAGTAGATATGTCTAGAGGTGCATCATCTAGCTCTTCATCACTCGGCAAGCCAACCATCTTTTTCATATTTTTCACAATCTTTTTCCTTTTTCTTTCCATGGTTCCTGCCTTAAGATTCATCGAAATCTTTGCCTTAGCTTCATCAAAATTTCTGAATTTTTTAGCTTTAGTATCAATCTCCTCTGCTAGGAGTGTTGTTATAGCTACTGATGCTTCATCAATATTTACTTCATAGGGAAATGGCTCTATCCATGATACCCTAAGTGTCACAGCCTGAATATATGTGTAGTCTATATCCACTAAGAAACATATCTCATCATAGTGTTTCTCCACAAGTGAATTGGGAATTCTGGTCCTCAACCTCATTGCCTTTTTAAAATCCACAAAATAACTTCTCATAATACCATTGAAATTGCTGCCAAGTTGTTGAATACATTCACTAATCTATAAAGTGATGGGTCTATCCTTTTTCCAGACAATATTTCCTAGTGTAGGAAATGACTTCTATATATAGAAAAATATACACATTAACAAAGAGCCAAACTTACATGATGAGCTTTTGGCTTTCCTGATTGATAGTAAGTTCTCAGCTAGTTGTGTCAACTACAGCTTGGCAAGGTCATAGGTGTGATTCTTTTTAACTATCTTCCATGCGTGGTCGACGGTTGTACAGGGAACACTATCCAGTTGGCTAGACTGATAGAACTTGTGAGAAATCACTCTCACTCCAAAATCAAGTTCCAAGTTTGTAATTGTAGAGATAGTCATTCCTCTATTGTTCCAAATAGCTCTAGTGTTAGCTGCTATCTCTTCTTTAATTTGGTCTCTCATAGTTCATTTACCGCTGATAATAGGATACTCAGTAACTCACTGGATAGTATCTTTTGTGATCTTTACTGATCCATTGTCCAGCCACATATGCATATTATGAACTTAGCTTAGGACAACCTTAATCCATTCATCCTTGAATTCTATCAAAAAATCTAGGGCACGAGTTAACCCTTTATCGGCTAAATGTTTGAATTCATCTTTCAGAATTCCATTCTCACACAACTTATTATAGGAATTTCTCAATTTGCTATTTCCTACTTTGCCAATTTTAACCATGTAACATGATCTAACATCGTGAATCATAAGTACCTTTAGTGGGATTGATGAGAGGGCTCCAGTCAAATCACTCAAAATTGCACTTTTTGGAATGACATGAAAGTTTGGTGGTGCGTATGCATCATTCCTTACTAGCTTTATTTGATTTAGATCCTCCTCCATTCCCTTGACTGGTGTCAAAGAACTTGAAGCCATAATCTCCTGAAGTTAGGGTTTGAGAATGATGAACAAAGTACCTTGGTAACCAATCACTTCACACTGTTCAACTTAGGGTTGCCGACGGTACGCTGATGAAATTATCAAAACAAACTTTGCTAAGCTGAAATCTGCAACTTCTTCGATTGCTTTGTAAATGCTGAAAATCACAAGGTAAAAGTGAATAATAGACCCTTCATCCTTATATAGACTCGAAAGGTCAAGATAGGTAAGCATTAAATATTTTTCCCATTAGGTTAGTGCAAGCCAGCTGTCATTAGCTAACTAACACAACTTGCATACCACTCGGCTTACCACATTCGACCATCACAACTTACTCAGCCAACCAACTCGACACCTATAGGTTAGGTAACTCTTTTTGGCACTTGTCACAAACATGTCCTGGTACATCTTATCATATGCAGATATGGACTTTGGCATATTTACATATTAGGAACTGATATAAGATTTAAAATTTGAATGCAGTTCCTTACATACCTCTATTGCTGAGTTGGAGATGGTGTGATCGCCTGATCCATTGGATTGGGTGATCTTGGCTTCATTGGATTCACTGCTGCTCGGCTCTGTTTTCCTTACCCATGTCTAGTTCATCTGTGCTCTTACTTCTTCAATAGTAGGAGCAGGAACTCTTGTCCTACACTCTCTCTTGGTGTGTCCTATCTTCAAACAACTAAAACAGACTAATCTTTCATTTATCCAACTCTTAGATTTCCCTCTATCATGTGTCTTTAAGCAATCTTCAGGTGCATGTCTATATTCTTCACAGTAATGAAAACTCTATCTTGTATTATAATCCCAGTTTTAAGTGTTGCCTCTCTTAGATGCTTTTGTTTGCATATTTGATTTCCATTGTTGTTTAGCATTGGATCTAGAGTCTTGTGCATAAAGACCATGTTTCTGACACTTGTAACAATTACTATTAAATCTTGGTTTGCGAGGTGCACCACTTGCTTCAGCCCAACATTAATGTTCTTTATGTCCAAATTTATTTCAATTAAAATAGTAACCATTAAACTTAGGTTTAGGATTGGACTTACCTTTCTTGCTTTGGCAAATGTTTTTTGTATGACCTGGTTTTCCATAGTGGTGGCAAACAGGCTTGTTGTGCTTTGTCTTTGCATTCCTCCTTTCACCATTCTTAGATGATTCTCCTTTCTTAGCAGATGTCTTTGGTTCCGTGTGACCTAATCCAGAAGAATCCTTTGACCTTCTTGATGCTTCCATCAGATTCTCAAAATGTGTCAAAGCTTCATTAGGTTTATTCAACCTTTCATTAAGTTCCTTCTCAAATCTAAGATTTATCATTTCCATATCTTTTATACTAATCCCCTGATTTGCAAGTAGCAGTTGATTTGCCATGTCAACCTGATTCATTGTCATCATCTACACATCATGTGTCCTTTCATCAAGTCTGACAGATATCACTCTTTTGTCTTCTTCTACCATAGTTATGTCATCTTAAGATTTCTTCTTTTGTTCCAATACTTTACATAGTCTTATTGTCTGTATTTATTGTTCTCTTTTCAAGTTTCTAACTTCTTCACATAGTGCATTGTTCTTTGCCAGTAGATCTGCAATTTCTGCATCACTCTCAGTAGAATCTTCATTCTGAAATAGATTTGTAGTGTCATCTTCCTAGTAATGAGTATCATTCATTTCTTTGGCCAAATCTTTCCTAGCTGTCAATGATTTCTTCAATTTCTCTCTTGCTATCTCAAGCTGATGTAATGGTAGCTGGATCTCAATCTTCTGATTCTCAACGAATTTTCCCAACTTGTAAACCTCCATATCAAGATCTGTACTCACAAGCTTTTTCAAAGCTTTTGTAGGTGAACTGCACTCTGATACCAATTATTGGAAGTACAAGAATGTGAGAGCAAGATACTGAGAGGGGGGGTTGAATCAGATCTTCAAACTAAACCACTTAAAACAATTTATCCACATTCATACATATATGAATTTAACCTAACATCAGATAGCATCCATAACATCAAATATGTAACTCATAACATAGAATTTTGGTAACCCAGAAAACCAAATAGGGAAAACTGGGGTGGGGATGACACCCACAAAATAAAGTGTGCCTGTTAGGGCTACAAAATTTTGATTGCGATATGCAATCTACCTGGTTAAAGGTCTATTCTGTTAAGAACTAAAGATCATTACAATCTACCTTGTTAAAGGATTTCAACTTATAGTAAAGTAAGCACTTGGCTAAGAGATTTGAAATGGTCTGCTAAAACCACTCAGTAAAGAGATTTAACCTGATACACCTATTAGAATGTTCCAAGTAGTGATCCTTCGTTATGCATTCAGATGCTGATGACAAATCTTCTCTTTTCAATAACTTCTGTGATCTCTCAATTTGATATGTCTTTTCTCTGCTTATCACTGCTCTATCATTCTGTTTGATCTGGTGTTCTTCTCAAAATGACTTGTTGTTCATCTCTCATGAACATACAACCCTTCTCTGTATATCACTTTCTCTTACACACGCTCACTTTTTTAGGGTTAGAAGCCATCTTATTATATCTTTTTGGATCTGGCGGCAAGATCTAGATCAATGATCAAGATCTATTGTTTATACCTCTAATGCATAGTGATTTCCTGATTGGCTCCATGCCATGCATAGTATAAAATAATTAAATGCAAAATTAACTCAGTAGGTAAATATTAAATGCGTACAAAATGTCGTCTCAGATCTCATGCAAGTTGACCTAAACTGTTTACATTAAAGTTTGAATTAATCATGTCATGTATGCAAAAATTGTTCTGCTGGGCACAACACATCTCTGACACTCGACACTTAATACTCTACTCACCTCGGCCTGATGTAACTCGGCAACCTAAAAACTGCTTGGCAATGTTGCTCAGCCTTGAATGTTTAGCTCGGCCACAATGATAACCAACTAAAACTGCCTAAGTAAATGAATAACTGTGGGTCACTAATCATCAATAGAACTTAGGGATTAACACATCCATACATACATCAATAAAAAAACAAACATTCTCGAATCAATTTCATGATTCAAAGTATGATTCCTTAGCATGTTAATCTTACAAACCTGGAAGTCTAGCTATCCAGATATTGTGAAGATCAAAGATAAAGATATGTTTATCTACCCTAACCAATAAAAGTGTCAAGGAATTCTATGATTTCTATTTATGAACCTTGAGATAATCTTAAATACTCACTCACCCTAAAGTAACTCTAACAAATTCTCTAAATGGAGCTACTTGGTTGTTCTTAATTTCTGTCTCCAAATTTTTTTACCCTTCAAAAGCATTGTAACAGTATAGCTACTCAATTTGGCCCTACTGCAGAGGTTGTAAACTTGTAATTGAGATCATAAGCTATAAAGAAAATCAAACAAGATTCACATAAGGATTAAATTACTATTACCTACAATATCATTGCTCACAAAAAAAAGATAAGCAACTGCAAAGACATACATTCACTCAATGGTCGATAACATTTATGATAAATATATTAGACACATGCAATATTAAGATGGATTACAGGTTTGAAAAGGGTGTAGAACTATTGCTTTTTCTGATAAAAGTGGGGAGGTGTATTTTAATTTAGTTTTTCCTATTTCAAAATGAGTGAGTGGCTCCATGATGGGTTCGGGGAAGGGTGCAGGGAAAGGGAGAAAATCATAGTTTAAGATGGTCTTTTAAAAGGGAGGTATAAAGTTAGTCATAACAAGGAAACCAAATCAAAGGAGTTCCAACCAGGCAATCAAATAGAAGGGTACCATGCTAGAACCAAGAAGATATGGACAATCTCCTTAGTTTTCTTAGATAGACATTGGTGATCACTATACTTAGAAATTTATAATATCAAATTTTAAAAAGGAAAATGTTTGGAAAGATCAAGGCAATTGGATGGAAAAGATTGTGGATGGCTAATCAAAATGGATCCTCTTACTCAGTTATCAAAGTCCAAAAATGGCATCAAGCTACTCAAAATGGTCTTAGCACTCAGAATCTCAGATAAGTTGGATAATAGAAACAAAACTCTTCTCGATCAGACAACATAGCTTTGTTGGACTTTATAATCCCGAGTCAGAGTATTAATATCTGGCATGTACCTTTCACCTAACAAAGATCCCTTGGATCTTGTGACCTACATTACCCTTGAAACCACCATACAACAATTAATTTTGGAGGCTTTATTCCTAACACCTAGATTGGGGAATTTTGAACAACAATTTAATTTTCATTGGGAAATTTAATGTTTGTGAATCTAAAAAAGTGTGTGAAAAACAAAAGGGAAGATGAGAAGTGAATAGTTAGAGAGAAGACAAGTGAAGAGAAAAAAAACCTACACAAAAGTGTATCTGCAGCGAAAGTGTGGAAAAGAACAGAACAGGGAAGAAGAAATTATGGAGCAGCAGCTATAGGAATGCACACAACAGCTCCCAGAATTTTTTTTGATTTCTATGTAATATTTTCATTTAAAAGACATTTTGATAAGATAGAAAAATATATGTTCTCTATTTATATGAGTCTTGTTCTTTCTCCCTTAGTCTTTGTAGTTGTTTAGCTATAGACATATATTAGAGCCAGGTTTGAGAGTGTATTAAGAATTAAATTTCTGGGTTTAGAGTTTTGTCTAAGGTTTGGGCATTGCTGGAGGAGACAACTGTTGAGAAAATATGTGTCTTGACCTTGCAATATTTTCTAGATAGTTGCAAAATTCCTTGACTTTGGGGCACCCTCCTTTCTAGAATTCTCCACATGTAGGTGTCTCCACATGTAGGGACCTTGGAAAGAAAGAAACCTACCACATGTAGGTGCCTCCACCTACCATATGTAGGTGCCTCAACATGTAGGTGCCTTGGAAAGAAACAAACCTACTACATGTAGGTGCCTCCACATGTAGGTGCCTTAGAAAGAAAGAAATGGTTACCATGTTGTGAAATGCCTATATAATGAGGGCTTGAGGAGGATTTTGTATGATTGAGTTTTTCTTGCAAGATAGGGTGCTAGAAGGATGCTCCTGCAAGCTTGAGTTGAGGTGATGTTCTTGTAAGAACTTGCATTGCAAGTGTATTGTAATCTCTTGTTGATTTGATAATACATTATGCATGTTTTAGAGTGGGGTTTTTCTCCCATAAGGGTTTCCCATGATAATCACTGTGCCATGTGTTCATTGTTATTTTGTTCATGCTGCTATGCATTTCTTGAGATTATTGTAATACTTAAGTTGAAATTTTCATAATCATCCTCTCAAGATAAGCGTAGGAAGCATTTCCGCACACCTTTGCTTCATTTCAATTGGTATCAAAGCCTGGCCAGTTTTGGTTCTATTTATTGGGTACGGGGTTTTTGAGCTAATCAAGGTTTGAGTGGGAGCTTGTGCAGAGTGTTTTTCATCTTTGATTTGTAGGATTGTAGAGATGACAAGCATATTAGGGAGGATTGATGTAGAGAAATTTTCTGGCATGAACTTTGAGATGTGGAAGTTGAAGATGGAAGATTTGTTGATTGATCGAGATCTATGGGATGCGATGGATGAGAATAAGTCGAGGCCTACAGATCTGGTTTTAGCTACTCCATATGATATAATGGATAGAAAAGCTAAAGGTCTCATAAGATTGTGTCTCACAGACTCAATTCTGATTAATGTGCATGAAGAGTCTACTGCAAAGAAGCTTTGGAAGAAGCTAAGTGAGGTCTATCAAGAAAAATCACTTGTGAATAAGATTTTCTTGAGGAAGAAGTTGTATTCCCTAAGAATTGAAGAAGGTGGATGAATTTCTTAGCTTCTAGAAAGCTTTAATATGTTGGTGACTCAGTTGACCTTAGTTGGGGTGTCAATGGATGAAGAAGAAAGGTGCCAAAGTTTTCTATGTTCATTGCCAAACTCATGGGACAACCTTGTCATGGCCATAGCGAGCACTTCAGTTGTTTTGTAGATGGAGGATGTCATTGGTTCTCTACTTTTTGAGGAAATAAGAAGGAAGGTCTCTCTGAATGTCAAAGATGCTTTGATCATTCAAGGAAGATCAAGAGAAAGAGGCAAGAACAAAAAGTAGCATGGTCATTCTAAGTCCAAGAATAAGGTTAGATCAAAATCTCCTGGTAAGTCCAAGGCAATTTTCTAGAATTGTGGAAATCCTGGACATTTCCAAAAGGATTGTAAAGGAGAAAAGAAGAAGAAGAAGCAAGAATCTGATTGTGAGTCTGAGAAGGAAGATGGAGATGCTTTTATTGTAGCCTTGGCCACTCGTGTAGGTGACAATGCATGGTTCATTGACTCAGGTGCATCTTTCCACATGACTCCCAATAGAAATTGCTGTAGTAAGTATAAAAATTTTGATGGTGATAAGGTGTATTTCGGTGATAACTCTATTCTTGATATTGTTGGCCATGGAAGTGTTCATGTTAACTTTTTTGATGGTAGAAATAGAAGATTTGATGGTGACTTGCATATCCCAAGACTAGCAAGAAATTTGTTAATTGTTAGCAAACTAATAGATGCGGGTGTCCATGTATAGTTCTTTAAAGCAGGTGTGAAAATGGTGAGAGGTTCTATGGTGATAGAAAGAGGAAGTAGATTAGGTACATTGTACCAGTTTGATGCATTCACGATTGAGTGCAATAGCACTTCTGATAAGATTATGACCAAGACTACACCGCTGGAAAAGGGGATGTTCTCTTTTTCACCAGATGGTCAAGGTTTTTGGGTACCTAAGGGTGCTCTATCCAGTGAATCAAAGTTACCTGCAGAGAAGACAATGTTATGGCACCACAGACTCGGTCACATAGGTGAGAAGGATTTACGATCCTTGAAAAATAAGAACCTTGTTGAAGGGTTGAATGATTGAAATCTTGAATTTGATTTTTGTGAGCATTGTATTTATGGAAAATAAAACCATATTCAGTTCTACTCAAGTTCTCATAAGTATTCATGTGTTTTGGATCTAATCCACTCGGATGTATTTGGTCCAGTTGATGTTCCTTCTATTGGTAAATTAGTTTATTATGTTTCTTTCATTGATGATTTCAGTAGAAGAACATGGGTTTATTTTCTTAAGAGTAAAGCTGAAGTTTTTAGTCATTTCAAAGAATTTAAAGCAATGGTTGAGTTGCAGACGAAAAAGAAGATAAAATGTTTGAGGACTGATAATGATGGTGAATATTGCTCCAATGATTTTGATACATTTTATAAAGATTGTGGTATTAAAAGACAAAAGACAACTCTGTATTCTCCACAACAGAATGCAGTTACCAAAAGAATGAACAAGACATTGATGGAGAAGGCTAGGAGTATGCTAAGTGGTGCTCGACTAGAACAAAAGTTCTGGGCTAAAGCTATAGCCACTACCTGCTATCTTATAAACAGGTCTCCTACAACAACTCTTGTTGATAAGACACCAATGGAAGCATGGTCGGGCCACAAGCCTTCACTTAGACATCTAAGAGTATTTTGTTGCAAAGCATATGCTCATGTGCCAAAGGAGAAGTAGACAAAATAGGATAGGTTCTCATTTGACAAAGAAGTGATCCATCCTTCTTCTTAAGAAAGATGACGGGTGCTCCCCATGGTGAAACACTAGGTAAAATGTGCCCTTTCTCCAAGAGCTCATCCAACTAGACCTTGAGCTCATCAAGCTCGTGTTTAGTCATCCTATACAAGGCTCTAGATATGGGCACAACTCCTGGCATGAGGTCTATATGGAAGTCAACTGCCCTAGGTGGAGGCATACCAGGTAGCTCTGAGGGAAAGACATCCACAAATTCCTATAATATAGGGAAGTCATCAAGGGAGGTTCCCTTCTCCTCATCCTCCTCCTCTCTATCACTGATGGTAATAGAAAATAACTAACATCCCTTGTGCATGCATTGCTTAAGCTGTATGGTGCAAATCCCATGAAGAGATATGGATCTCTGGACCCCTAAAATAACCATGGGTGAACCTAGGCCATCTACACATTCGACCCTCTTCTGTCTACAGTCCACCTTGGCATTGTGGGTGCAAAGCCAATCCATGCCAAGGACTACATCATAAGAACCAAGAGGGGTGATACGTAAATCAATCATGGAGGTCATGTCTACTATCTGCAACCGACAATCTCTGACTACAGAATCAACTGATACCCTAGCACCAGATGCTAACTCCACTTCCCATTTTACCTCATGTCTAGTTGCCACTAGCCCACATCGCTCCACTATAAATGGGGAAATAAAAGAATCATTAGCTCCTAAATCAAAAAGGATAGTGAAGGTACTACCTTGAATCATACCTATTGCCTTGATCATCGTGGTATGATGCTCTTCCTGGTAGTTATTAACCACTACAAAGACTTTGTGGGACTTACCCAAGTCCCCAACCATGGCCTTGGATGTTGATGGACGTGAACTACCACCCTGGGGACAATCCCTAGCAAAGTGCCCTATGACTCCACATGTGAAACAAGGCCCTCGGGATTGTATCTATATGCCCTATGATCTAGTGTGCTATGATCCCCCTATCCTACTAGAACCACTGAAACCACCTTGAGAGGTCTGCTGAGTCCTCCCTGGAGGTGTGAATGGTGCCTGTGACCTCTAATCTCGCCTAGGCCCCTGTGCCTGCCACTGCTTGGGATTTAAACCCTGCTGTCCCTGTGCCGGTCTAGTCCTCTGACTCTACTGAGTCTGCTGTGGTTGAGGCTGAGGTTGTTGGGCTCTAAAGGTCCCTGATGAGTACCTTTGATTCCCCTTCCAAGGGGGTCTATGATATCCTATAGTCTGAGCTATAGAATTTTAGTTTTGTGACCGATCCTGAGTATCGTGTCCTCTGCTCTACACCTCCTCCGTAATCAAGGCCTTTTCTATGGCCTCTTGTAGATCCACTTGTGCTGCCATGCGCACTGGTCCAGAAATAGATGCATTCAACCCCTTAACAAAGAGTTTGACATAGAGCTTCTCATCCTTCATGTACTCTACATGAGGTAGGAGATCAAGAAATCTTATCTCATACTGAGCAACAGATAAACACCTATGCTACAGATCATGGAACTCATATATATGACACTACATGTAATTCTATGAGAGGTAACGATCTATGAATCTCTCTAATAAAGATTCCCAGGTGAGGATGTCAATAACCAAGTTACTCTTGTACACTTCTTGGTGCCACCAAACTGATGCGCCTCCTCTTAATAAGAGGATGGGAAATCAAGTTTGCAAATTGCTCTCACATGCGCACAACCCAAAGCATCTCTCTAAACTCAGTAACCATGCCTCAGCCTTAATCTTGTCTGTGGTTCTTGAAAAGGGTGGTGGTCTGAGGCAGAGCAAATCCTTAACCTGGTCCCCCAAATCTTGGGGAGCTCCTCTACCTGCTTGAGGTACAACCTCTGGGAGTGGTCCTGCCATGTCAACAGACTCCCCATAGTGGCAAGCTATCCATAAGAATCCCTGCTAGATTCTAGAGAGCATTAAGTACCTCCTGATTAGGATTCAGGGGTGGAACAGGTGGAGGTTCCTGCTCCACTTCAGCATTTGCCCTAGCAACCCCTGCTTCTCACTTATCACGAGCTGGCACTACACAGCTACGACCCCAACTTCTCCCACGTCGGTGAGCCTGTCGAGTGATGGGAGGCATCCTTCAAGTTAAAGCAAAATTTAAAGTTTATTAAGGATAAACACAATGGGTCTAAGGTTCCAAGGTTGAAACTGGCTCTGATACCAAAATGTCATGCCCAAAATTGCATGATAAAACGCAATAATTTTTTTTTTGAAAAGGGTTCATTAAAAGGGTTGGTGGTCAAATGTCGCTATTAGCATTGAGGGGAATCATGATGTGAGTCAACATCCCTCATCCTTTGGGTTACTCGGGTCAAAGTACTAAGCAACTTCTATGTTTTCTAGAGTTAAAATAATAAATTGATACTAACTCTCCTAACATGATGGTTTTAACCCTAAGTCAAGATTTAGACCTATGTGTTAATCTAGTTTCATCATAACATTATGCTTACGTTGAACTTACCTTAAATTCTCTAACTCATCCTATTGCTGAATAACCTGAGAAGATTCTAAGTCGTAAAACTTAAACAAACTAATCTAATGAAGTTTTCCCTTATAAATAACACTAAAGTTATCTTATCCCTTACCGACAATTGTCTAACAACTGCCTTCTATAAGGATAGGCTGATTCAATATACTTTAATAAAAAAATCACTTATTAAAATTTAATTAATTAATATTCTTTAGGGATTAACAATCTCCTCCTTTGATATTAGTGGAAAAAACACACTTATCATTACAATTCATTCCATCCAAAATATTGCCTAAGTACACATTGAACTCCCCCTAGGAATGTAGATCATAGTACATGCAAACATTTACATAGTATACATGCCTAAAAAAAATATTTACATGGATACCTATTCTGATCTCCTTTATGTTGTATCCTTGTCAGTCTTGTCAGTTTCTCCCTTGTTTTTGTCACTGATAGCTGGTGGGGTCAAGTTATGCTTGTCCAAAAACTATTTATGAAGTTGTAAGGTAGACTCAAATGCAGAGTCCCAACTATCCTTGACAAACTTCATAACCTCTATTTTCACTACTAGCTCGGCAGCTAGACTTACTAAGATTTCTATAGTTGAGAGATGAGAGTCTCTCTTAATCAATTCATTTGCAAATAATATTTCTTTCTGAATGACCTCTAGATGAGGTATCAGACTTGTCTGACTAGTAATCAACTTGGTCCTAATCTGACCATCTTCAGACATGAGCTCAGCTATCCTCCTTTATGCATAAGTCATCCTATTAAAATGTAAGGAGCTAGTGCTAGCATCCATACTCAGTGAACTTCCAGATGACTTTAGGTCTAGTTGCAATTTCTCTAAAGCCTGTTGATTATCCTTTGTGAAGAATTCAACATCAGATAACCTCTTATATAATCAATAGACATTTGTTGCAACTCCTAAAATTTCTATCAGAGAAGAAAGTTCAACCTATTTTACTGCAATCTCTCCTGAGATTTTTGCAAGTACCTTGTCCTCGAATTTCCTCTTAGACCATTACAACAGTTTATCATTGGCTTCAATATTGTCATCATTTACCTTTTGCACAATGTGAACTAACTGTTCAAGAATAGGGGCTTGAGGATTTTCATCCTCCATGTCAAAAGCCTTTAAAAATATATCTTTTATGTCATGTAACACTTGCTTTTTCTTTTTCTCCCTTTTCAGTTCCTCCTGTCTTTTCTTCCTCTTAAGTAACTCCTGAAGAGTCTTAATCTATTCATAAGATAAAAAATTCAGATCCCATGGTGGAATCACAATAACTTCATGTAATGTGACATCTAGAATCAGAGACTTTTTCCTGATAACTTTCCTCCTCTTGAATTCAGGTGAACTACTGCTCGGCTTCATTTCTACAATACCTTTTCTAGATTCAGTAGTTGACATCATTACATCTTTAAGTTCAATTAAAATTGCCTACTGATCAGGCATACTTCCTTTCTTGGTTTTAGTGGGAGTTGATGATGCACAGTGTGGTAGATCAACCAACACTTGCATTTCCTCTTGTTCTGTAGGCTCACTATTAGTACCTTTTATCTCCTCACTACTATCTAGCACTGATTTTAAAACCTCTAAAATAGGTAAATATTGTACAATTACCTTTTGTTCAATTTTTTTCTCCTTTTCTGCATCATCTTGAGCATCCTTATCCTCAGATTTCTTTTGAGTTCTTTCTTCTTCTTTTGTACTCTTCTCTTTTTCAACCTCAGTTGCCTTGATAGGTGATTCAATAGTTGAGTCCCTCAGCTCATCCTGACCCTAAGCATCCAGATTGCTAGAGTCATCAATTGTCACGTTAATTGGACTGTCAATAGTCATATCAACAATGTTAACTATCTCTGATTGATCTTGTGCATCTGTCCTAGTCTTCTTAGACTCAGTTGAAATGTGAACTGTTGATATCTGTGGTATAGGGGTGGATTTAGTTTCCTTATCCTTTGGCTCAGATGTTCCTTCATCAGTTCTCTTTTCTTTTGGAATAATCAGTCCAAAAACTTCATTCCAAATTCTAGTACTCTGTTGTACTATCCCTTCAATATCATTCTTCAAAATAGTATAACCTCTCTGTTTAGGTAGAAATTTTTGCTTATACTCTTCAACAAATTTTGCTCTATGTTTCTTTGTTAGCTTAGGAATGACTTGAGCTAAAGTGCCTTCCCTAATTTGTCTCTCAATTGTGAGTGTGAATTCCCACTTGCCAGATAGAAATTCATACAAATCACTCGGCATGTTGTTTCCTATTGTTGTAGGGGTTAATTTTAAATTACACATCATGTCTAGGAGAGCTTTGTGAACCTTATGTTTGTCTCCTACCTTCAATGTTTCATACCTTATAAACTTAAAACCAGATAACCCTATAGAATTTCTCAAGTTCTCACATACCTCATCAATATCTATAGGTTTCTTGAATGATGTTGTTGGTATGTTGCTGGGTTTATCAGTTTCAGTCATGTCCTTGTCACTTCTTGGATCCAAATGGAGTTTTCTTTGTGGTCTTTTAACTTGTAGGCTCAGCACAGCCTTTGTTGCTAATTTAGTCTTCAATCCAGAACTACTTTCTCCAATCTTCTTTGCATAGACTTTAGTCTATTCTACTGGTGATGTGGTAGGAGATGCCCTTGTCCTCAGATGATTTGCAATGGGAGGGGTAACTCTAGGTTTTTCTTTACTTGACTTTGTTACCTTTTCTACTTCTGGCCTCTTCCATTTTTCCTTAGCAGTGTCCTCTTCTTCAGGTTCACTGACTTCTACTTATTTTTCCTCAGATACATCTTCTCCTTATCTAGTGGATATGTCTAGAGGTTCATCCTCTAGCTCTTCATCACTCGGAAAGCCAACCATCTTTGTCTGATTTTTCACAATCTTTTTCCTTTTTCTTTCCATGGTTCCTGCCTTAAGATTCATCAAAATCTTTGCCTTAGCTTCATCAAAATTTCTGAATCTTTTAGCTTTAGTATTAATCTCCTCTGCTAGGAGTGCTGTTATAGCTGCTGATGGTTCATCAATATTTACTTCATAGGTAAATGGCTCTAGCCATGACACCCTAGGTGTCACAACTTGAATATATGTGTAGTCTGTATCCACTAAGAAACATATCTCATCATAGTGTTTCTCCACAAGTGAATTGGGAATTCTGGTCCTCAACCTCATTCTCTTTTTGAATTCCACAAAATAACTTCCCATAATACCATTGAAATTGCTACCTAGTTGTTGAATACATTCACTAATCTATAAAGTGATGGGTCTGTCCTTTTTCCAGACAATATTTCCTAGTGTAGAAAATGACTTATGTATATAGAAAAATATACACATTAATAAAGAGCCAAACTTACATGATGAGCTTTTGGATTTCCTGATTGATAGTAAGTTCTCAACTAGTTGTGTCAACTGCAGCTCGGCAAGGTCATAGGTGTGATTCTTTTTAACTATCTTCCATGCCTGGTCGATGGCTGTACAGGGAACACTATCCAGTCAGCTCGACTGATAGAACTTGTGAGAAATCACTCTCACTCCAAAATCAAGTTCCAAGTCTATAACTGTAGAGATAGTCATTCCTCTTTTGTTCCAAACAAATCTAGTGTTAGCTGCTATCTCTTCTTTACTTTGGTCTCTCATAGTTCATTTACCGATGATAATAGGATACCTAGTAACTCGCTGGATAATATCTTTTGTGATCTTTACTGGTCCATTGTCCAGCCACATATGCATATTATGAACTCGGCTTAGGACAACCTTAATCCATTCATCCTTGAATTCTGTCAAAAAATATAGGGCACGATTTAACCCTTTGTCAGCTAAATGTTTGAATTTGTCTTTCAGAATTCCATTCTCACACAACTTGTCATAGGAATTTCTCAATTCGTTGTTGCCCACTTCGCCAATTTTAACCATGTAACATGATCTAACTGTTAGAAACACTGAGAGGGGGGGCTGAATCAGTGTTTATCTATTAATTATATTTCAGTCAATTAAACATATATCAAATGTGCATCCAAAGAAACATAACAAAAGAACACATAACACATGATATGATTACGGAGAACCTTGATCAGAGGAAAACTCCGGTGGGGATTAGTACCCACAAATATTGTACTAGGTATAATCAACCTGTTAAAGTTCCTTTTCCCTGTTAGAAGCAGTCTTTAGAAATTAAGTACAATGACCTGGTTAAAGGTCTGACCCTATTAGGAGTCTTTTACAAAACCCTGTTAAAGGTATATGGCTCACTACCTAGGCTCACTACCTAATAAGATGAAGGCTACAACCCTCTGAATGTTGATATGAACTATATCAAAAATGAACTGTTGTGATGACACTGTTGTCTGATCAGTTTTTTGTATGTTTGAATGCTCTTATTGTCTTTAAGAGATATATCATCTATTGACTTCATAGTACTATCCCTCTGTAACTTCCTCTTGCATAATAATCGACACTTGTAACATATCTTTACATTACATACTTATATCTTCAAATCTGAATAGGCGCAACCCAAAACAAATCACTAGTCGGCCCTAAAACAAAATATACAATGCTTCCAAACAAGTTGGCCTAAGAATGTTTACTACAACATTAATTACATTAATACAAACTTATAACTAAAGGCGCATAGCCATTACATTACAAAATCATTCACACTGATCAAAACTATAGTCGGCTTCCATGCTCTGTTTCCTGGACTACAGGTCTACTAATCTGCCTGTAACTTTTCCATACTGATGTTTCGTACTCTATGCATCTAGATCTAGCATGTATATACACCATAGAGTATATACCTAAGCACTCATGCTCTGGTGTGATCTCTAACATGTGCGTTGATGTGTTGATCTCTGTATGTGTCTGTCTGCTCTATTTTCACACTTAGTCATTTTCCTTTCATGACAGAACTTAAGTATGACTTTGTTGCCATGATTGACAACACAAAATAATTCGTGCTTCCTTAGGAAGTCAACTTTCCAACAATCTCCCCCTTTGTCATTTATTTCAACAAAGGAATGTGGCTAAGTTACTCAAAATGACTTCATACAAAAATGACTGTATATGATAATACTTAATGATATATATATATATATATATATATATACTTCTCCGCATATACACATTCAATACTACTCCCCCTTTGACATTAATGACAAAGGTGTGCAAAAAAGTGTAAGTCTTCAACATACTTACTCCATGTAAACTTCTGGGTACACAACTTGAAGAGATTGAATCTCTTTCTGCCAAAAGACGTTCATTGCATCAACTGTCTAAAGATGCACGCATAAAGCATATGTCAATTTCTCCATTTTTATAAGATCCATGCAAGGACCTTGATCATATGTATGTATGGTGTTATCAATCTATTTGATGTTATCATTGAGAACTGTTAGAGATGGCGCAAGTGAATTTCTCAACTATGTTTGCCTTACCCTGATCTTGCTAATTTCCAGTTTTTCCTTCTCAATTTTGTCCAACTATCCTTGGTAGACATTATTGCAGATGTTCATGTCTTGCGTCAAGGTTTCAACTGATTTTCTTATGTTATCCACCATTGCTTCTGCTTCTACTATCTTTTTAGTGTGCTCAGAGGTGAGCTTCACTCTATCCATACAATTTTCTATGACTTTCTTTCCTTTATCTGCCAATTCCTTCAATATAGCCTGCCCAATATTTAAGGAATTCAGATCTAAGGTAAAGTTCTTTACCAATTCATTTAGTCTCTCCTTCTTGTATTCATCTTCTGCAATCTTAGTAGCAGATTCTACTAAGCTAGTGAAATGTGTTTTGAAGTTTGATAAGATGTTGTCCACATCTTCAATTGATTGTACTTTGGCTACTTTCTGATCAGTAGGCACTAAGTCAATCAAAATGTTCATTGTTTCCAAGAAGCAAGGGTTCCTCATCACTTGTTTCTCTTTTTCCTTTTCCATGGCAAGGATGCTGATCTTGATAAGGTCTTCTTCTCCCCATGCATCTAAACTTGCTGAGTTAGGAGTTAATCTTGACAACAATGAGGTAGATGGTTGAGTGGATGGTGAGAATATAGTATTCTGGCTGGTATCCACACATTCAACCTTCACCGGTTTCTCTTTTTTCGGTGTCTTGTCACCTTCCATATCATCTTGAGTATCTTCATTTATGTCATCTTGATCATTGATGGGAACTCCATCTTGTTGTGTGGTAGTATCATCAGTGCACATTTCTTCAGTGCTTACAAATGCCTTGTCAACTTTGTCCATATCTTTTTCAGATGCAGTCATGGATATCTTGACATTGTCAACTACTATAGTGTCTTCTGAATCTTTATCTGTATAAAAAGCTATTATTACTGTGGGCGCTGAGGCCTGTGGACCTATCATGGGCACAATCTGAATTACTGGAGTTGTAGCCTGTTTGGGAGGAGCTAGAGTAACTTTTGCTGTAGGCGCCGTTGGTGGATACATGTGTCTATCCATAAATACTTGTGCAAATGCTTTTTCAGTCTCCTTTCCAACCTGATCATACTCTTTGTTCATAATCTGAAGAGTTCTTGTCTTACTATGGAGATGAGGCTTTACTAGATCTAATAGAATAGCCTTCTCATCATGTGAACAGACAGGGAGAAGAGTATCCAAAGTTTCTTCTC
>MU224089.1:230077-240721 GCA_018584345.1 Thuja plicata
ATTATGTGCATGCGTTTTTTTTTATACATTGATATAAATATACGTAAAACAAATATATATATATATATATATATATATATATATATATATATATTGAGTTATAATGTTTATCTAACCATTTATGAGAAAGAAGACCTGTTGTTCTCATGGTTTCATTTGATGAAGTATTTTGAAATGTAACATATAATAAATTTCTCTTGCTAATATAACACAGCAACAACCCAAAAAAAATATACTCTTAGGGGACATTCATAACTGGGATGTTTGTTTAAATATTTACTATAATCTTTCTTAGTACAGATTTAAAATTAGAATTAGAATAATACAGAAAAAGGTTAAAAAAATCTATTTAACTCTTCTTCTTACTGTATTTGAAATGTATGATTTAATTTCTAATCTGTCTCAAGGAAGATAAAGTTTAATCAAATCTGTATTTTTCATTGTAAACTGACTTAGGAAGTGCTTGTAATAATTCTATTATAACATTCCCATCTATAGACTGAAAATGAAGATGCATAAAATTTAAAGTTTCTATTCTAATTAAACTTTAATCTATTTAAATTTTTGTGCAAATTTGTTTATGTTCCTTAAGGAGAAATGCATCCTTGTAACACTTGAGATATATGAATACATAAGGAATAAACTGGAACTTCTTTATAGCTTTTTGATTTATGATATGTTTGAAAGAAGACACATGTAGGTTGAACTTGTTTAACATAATTTGCATACACATAAAAGAAATATATTACATTCCATTGAGGCCATGAAAATAACACAAAAAATCATAATTAAGGAATAACTTAAAATGAAGGTATTAACCTCCTAAATCACCTTTTTACTATAACAGAAAACATCCCTAAAATTCTACTAAGATACACAGATATTAACCTTACTCAATATACATAATTAAATCAGGAATTTACATTAAGAAAATATTTACTTTCTTTAATCAATTTAAACAGTAGTACAGAAAGGTGTTTGCTACACATAAATTACACATATCTGTAATTTTCTTTCTACACAGTTTATAAGAAATTATCCAGATTTATCAATTATCAAGGTTCAACCCTATGGCTTGAGAAGAAAAACTAATTCACAATCTCATCTTATTACCAACTGATTTCTTCATCTCCAGCTTGAACATAATCCACTAGGTAGAGTAAAACAACAACTAATCTGCAATAACACAAGTGTTTGGAATATCCCATGGGAGCTCACCTCCCAAACTAGGCCTCAATGAGGCCACCCTCGAGCTAGGGGAGACAAGAAGGGCAGGGTGACATTCAAGCAAACAACTCACACAAAATAGCTCAAGAACAACACATAACTCCCTCCCAAGTTTTATGCACAATTGGGTCTAAAATGGAGTCAATTTAGGGGTGAAGGTGGAAACACATATGAAGGAGATTGCCAAGCAAGAAAACCTCATTTATGCACAATTATACACATGACTTCCCAAGGCTTTATACTTCAACCCAAGAACACCAAAACACAACCAAATTTCCCTTATCACCCCCATAAGAAAATCACAAGATAGCATTGGCAACATGGAGCCCATAACATCCATGACATCCCTCTTCTTCCCAAGAAGAGACTCTACCACTAACATGGTTTCCCAATTATGCCCTTCACCCACAATTGACTTTCTCCTCCCTCCCAAGGGAAAAAATATGTCAATTCACTCCCTTTGACAACATCAACAAACAATTAAACAAAAGAACAAGGAAAGAAATTTCTTTCACCATCATAATAGCTCAACCACATTTGCACAACATGAAACATGGAAATTAAGTAAATTCAACAAGAAATTTAAACAAACATGAAAGCAATAAAATAACCACACATGACATAGAAGTACCAACCTTACTCCTAGCAATGTATGAAGCTATTGAGATGAACCTTTGTGATGCTAGCTCTTCTTCCCTTCACTTCTCCCAAAAACTAGCAAATTCCTCCAAGCAAAATCTACAAGTCTCCAAAAAAAAATGGAGAGTGGGCAATCAATCCCCACTCTCCTCTCCCTCTTCCCTAAAAGGCTCTCTCCAAACTCCACCTCTTTCCCAACAAAGAGATAGAGACATGTGTCTTTCCCTTTAACATTTTTCCCACTTCATGCATGGAAGGGACTCCACTAACTTGAAGGGAGTGAGGACCTTTCCCTTTCCCCAAATTTTGCCACTATCCTAGAAAGGCAATTAAGAAGGCCCCCAAAATAGGTTTTGACACTCAAAACAATGAAAAACAACCCCAAACCCATAATACTACTAAAAAACTAGTTAATCTTAACTCTAACTACCTCAAAGGACTCATTTGAACCCTTCAAAACCCTCCTTATAGTTTACATTCAAATTTCAAGAAGAATACTCATGACTTGGGTTATCAAGGCAAGCTTACCTCACATGGTAACACTACAAACTAACCTAGGGTAAAACTCAGCTTAAAATTCCACATGGGCATGTCATCTCACAACACATGTGTCAATTGACACTACATAAGCACTTCACTTTTACAAAATGGCATGTTTAAAAAGAAACTAGCAAAATTAAAAGGAAATACATTTATAATCATACAATTCACATTTACAGCATATATAAAATTTACAATTAGGTTGTTGCCCTTTCTAGGGCTAACCTTGGTTTCACAAGGATATCCACAATTAGCCCAATCTTGTTTCCCCAATTTGAAACTATGGTCAATCCACCTGCACACTCGAACAGAGCATCAGTAGTCCAAGAAAGGGAGCACATATTCATGATATTACACATTATAATATATTCCTTTAGCCAAAAATATATACATCACTATTTAGAACTAGATCAATCATGAACATATAACTGATAATTACGTAACATATTGATATGAAACATTTCCATAATATAAACCGAATTTCCCATTTACATGACATGTGATCAAATTGAAAAATCAAAATAAAATGGAGGCAGTTAAATATTGTCGACAAGATCTGAGAATCATATTTATAATAATACCTCTGAGCATCATCAAAACGGAGTCATCATATGATATCTATACTATAAAAGATCTAATATGGAATGTATCAAAACAATGTATCATCCAGATAAATATGATATAATAGTACTAGCTTTGAAATGGATGGCCGGGGTAGGACCTCACACTAACTCATTAGAGTTGCAAAGTTTCTGAACAAGGAAAGAGGATTAGCATAAAAAAGGGAAACACAAATATGCCATTCAAATGCAAAGTGCCATGGTTAAGCAAGAAGCTAACTTGAGATGATGAAAATCCTCCAACCTTGGATACCTATCACCTCCAATATAACCCTATTACAATTTATTCATTTAATATTGTATATGAGTATTTAAAGACATCATAAAAAAAATGTTTGTGAAAACACAAAAAGGTGACAAGATAAAATAAATAAATAAATTTAAAAAAAATTATTTAAAGTATCAAACTCAACCAAAATTACACCTTTTACAATGTAACCTTATTTTCTTATTATTTTAATACATGTACAATTCAGAATACCCCTTTAACAAGTCAATTGCATTCAAAAATAAATTCTTACTCACTTCATATATCCTTATAAAAAATCTTCTCCCTCAAAATACAATATTACAATCTATTATTTTCAGCAACCACACAAATAATTATAAATCAATTTCTCTTATTAATTAAGCCCATATACTTTTTATTGTGGGCATCCCGACAGAAAAGTGTCATGCAGCCGGTAAATTGTCTTATACCGCAACCGGACAAATAACCGATATCCACAGTGTCCCTAAACCCACTCACAACGGTATGAGTTAATCTCTTAGTTAAGCTGATAGAAAATTTTTTACTGCATGCGTATGAAGCTTTGGAATAGGGATCTACACAAAATAAATTTTGTAAAAGGGTTTTACAAACCCTCAAGAAAATGCTTTGTGAGACAGAAATGCAAAACGTGAAAGCACTGATAGGGCAGTGTGTAAGTGCAGCTGTAGAAGGGGATTGAATTTCTTCAATTGATGTTTTTGCAGATGCTATTAAGGTCTACGGTGGTTGAGCAGGCATTTTCTTCTTGCAACACAAAAAATGAATCTGCTAAGGCTTTGAAAATTTCAAACCAAATGCAAACGATAGAGGTAAACTCGTATTCAACAACTATTTTCCACTCTCTTTCTTGTATGTGCATTAATGAAAGCTTTAAAACAGGGTATGGCCAGCAAACGCAAGGCATGTGAAATGTTTCAATAATATCCCTTGAAGAATGTATCATGAAGTATTTTGCATTTTACCATCCTTGGATGCTGGTTCAAATTGAGTTGTCTCCACAGTCCATTCAATTTCTTCTCCAAGTTGCTTCACTATTGAAATGAGCTGCAATCCAGCATTCTCCATGACCCTCTCACTTTCCCAGCTACAAAAATTACATTCTACAATTTGGTATTTATGATTTTCAGTGACTCTTGATTAGGGTGTTTAGATGTTTCTTTTTTGGTGTATATCTTGTCACATGTTTTCTCTCTTTAGATTATTTTATTCACCAGTTTTATCACCGTCAACTCGTAGAAGCCCTAGGATGTGCCTCTACTCCACACCAAGCCAGAAGATCATCGCGTCGGAAACATACACCCCTGTATCTCAAACTTTCGCTCCTTCACTCAAACCGTTGACCACCGAGCGTTGATCAAAGTTGTAGCTATTTTGTTCCTTTTTCTTTATTTGGGTATCCCCTAATCCATGGAGTGCCAGGAAAAAAAACTACAGTGACAACAGTAGAATGGAGGCCCAATAGCTAACGAATGGGCAAATATATAAGTTCAAGGAGGTGTTCAGCTTGTTCGACAAAGACGGAGATGGTGAGTACAAAGATGAAGTCTCTCGTTCTTTTCTGATATTTTGTGTTTTGGAAAGATTTTTGCTTGATTTTGTTGCTACTTTAAATTCTGTATTATTGAAAGAATTTTCCTATCAATTCTATGTTATTCAAATAATTTAAGAAGTTAGAGTTTGGGAATGATCTTTATTTGATTTTTCTTCTACAATAAATTCATTTTTATTGCAAGAAGTTGTGGAGAAGTTACGGTTTTAGAATGGTTTTTGTTTGATTTTGCTTCTACAAGAGATTCTATATAATTGAAAGAAGTTGTGAAGAAGCTAGGCTTTTGGAAATATTTTTGTTTTATTTTCCTGCTACAAGAAGTTAGGCTTTTGGAAATATTTTTGTTTTATTTTCTTGCTACAAGAAGTTAGGCTTTTGGAAATATTTTTGTTTTATTTTCTTGCTACTGGAAAATGACATACCCATTTACTATTTGATTGACTTTGATCACTTTCAATTAATAATTCTCAATTTTAAAGCACCATCTCTATTCAGCTTCAACAAACGACCTAATTCAACAAACAAGATTTTCCCTCAATGGACTTAATGCAAGGTTTAGGTAGAAATGGAATTTCTATGAATTTTTTTGTTTTATATTTTTTGAAAAATGTGTATGGATTATAAACCTTAATGGGTTAAAAATCTAACTTGATTATTATCTTATGTTAATTGGGATTGTAGATTTTGTATTGGGGATGAGTTGAGTTGGCATGTTTCAGTGGAGACTTGCTTAGATTTAGTAACTCCGAGAAGAGCACTTGACTTTTGCTCTTTTCAGTCAATTTTTGTCATTTTTTCTTCAACAATTTGCATCTCAGTGTTATGAATATGTTGGGTGATCTGAAGGTATTTATCAATGGTCTTGGTATACACCATTAAGGTAAAACTTGATACAATTCATATTACAAAAATCTTTTTATTGTTTTTAGTAATCTGATAAAATCCGGTTTGTAGGGTATGGTAGAAGAATTTTGTATACCTGAAAATGTTAATCCCAATCTTGAGCAATTCAAATTTCCATGGTGTTTCTTAAATGACCTATTTGGGATTGTTTTGTCTTTTGGCCTATTTCTCACATCATTAAAAAGTAGAAGAGCTTGATCATTCAAATACGACATAGGTAACTTGACTTCAATTTTTTAATATAACATTTGGGTCCAGAAAAAGTTTCTTACTTAAAGTTGTAATTAATGAATTCTTTAGGAAATAGGGTTGTTGAGAAGTTTCTTAGTAGATTATGGAGTATCTGTGATGATTGTTTTGTGGACAACAATCTCATACAGTGTAAATGGTAGTGTGTCTGTTGGTATTCCTAGAAGGCTTAATAACCCAAATCCCTGGGCTCCTAGAGCTTCATATAACTGGAGTGTGGTTAAGGTAGGTGGAGAGTCCCTTTCCATGAGGGATTCACAGACCACTAGGTTTTCAATTGCTTTAGTATCCTTTATTTTAATCATCAGTTATGATGTCGTTGAAGGTGTTTGACTGGTGATTCTTCTTACAACCTATTTTGGCAGGATATGCATAAGGTGCCACTACAATATATTCTAGCTGCATTTATCCCTGCTATTATGATAACATGGCTTTACTTCTTTGATTACAATGTAGCAGCTCAATTGGGTCAACAAAAAGAGTTCAATTTGAGAAATCCATCAGCTTACCACTATGATATTAAATGCCAATTAAAACAATATATTGAAGGATTTCTAGATTATTTAAGTCTCCACTAAGATTCTCTTCTGCATCATTTAGGTATTGTTCCACCTGTCTATCAAGTTGTTAACTTGTTGCTGAGTTTCAACATTCATGGGTAGGATATCTTCTCGTGTCTATAAAGTTTGTAAAAATATTCATCAAGATGATAATTTTAGAAAATATGACAAGCATGAGCACATTTTAGAACTTTCTGCAGAGATGAAGAAAATCCATGGATTTTTTACTATAGAAGCAGAGCCTTAATTAGAGCACATACATTGATATTATAAATTCAAATTTACTTTTTTTTAATAGTAAAGAAAACTACAGTTTACAAAGACATGGGCATCCTTAAGGCTCTTCAACTTTTTCATCATATGCGACAAACAAGTCTTCAACCTAATCAGTTCACACTTGCTAACTTTACTCCCAACCTGTGCCAAAATAAGAGCTTTGGGATAGGGTATGGACATCCATCGAACCATAAAGAATAGATGATTTCAATCAGATGTTGTAACTTGCCCTGGTAGACATGTATGCAAAATGACAAAGTTTAAACAAGTTACGTGAATTGTTTGAAAAAAAAATACGTCAAAGAAATTGTTAGGAATAAGGTGTCTCAACCTTGGATAATTCATATTCTTATTATTTGTTTTGTAAAATGTATTTTCTTGCAAATAATGTAATTAAGTGTGAGTGTACATGTCTAGTTGGCATGTTGATGTGTCACTCCACTTGATGTGTCAGCATCTTGAATTGTGTGTAAGGAGATCATGGCTGAAACAGTTATGATGGATTTTTATGACATGTAAGAGCTATTTATAGGAGATTTCAATGACAGGTGAAGACATGCAAGACATGTGGCAACTAATAAAGTTGAGTACTTTACACTCTTCCTCCTTCTCAGAGAATGGTAAAACCCTAATACGGCTATCCTTGGAAGTTGCCCTAAAATGGAAAGCGCATGATATAAGTGTTTTTTAGGGTTACAAGAAATGATACAAAAAGAGTGTATTGTTGGTATAATCTGGTGCTACTGGATTTGTCTATGTGTGTCGATTGTCTCCTGAAAGAACTTGCATTGCAAGTGTGTTGTAACTGTTGTGTTGAAGATAATACATTGTGCAGGTTTTGGAGTGCTGGGGTTTTTTACTGAAAGGTTTTCCCCAAGGTAAATCATTGTGTCATTCTCTATTTTCTGTATGCATGGTATGTAGCTGAAATATCTTTGTTAAAGTAGTTAACGAATCTGAAATTGTAAGGATTTAAAAGAATTTGCACAATACTTTCCTATAGAGATTAGTGTAGGAAGCTGTTTCCGCACCTGAGTTTCCTTACAGAAATGAGTTTACATGGAACATATTCATTGTAGAAGATGCACAAAATGGATTTGTTTTTGTTGAAAAAGGCTTTATAAACTTTGAAGAAAATGAAAGAGTGAGGTGTAAAGTCTCACCCCTAATCTTTGCCAATGTTCTCCCTGCCTGTACTAAAATGGGACTTTAGACCAGAGCATGGACATCCATCAAAATTTAGAGGTAAGGGGATTTCCGTTAGATGTTACAGTTGCATCTATCTTGGTAGACATGCATTCAAAATGTAGCAACACAGATAAGGGACGTGAATTGTTTGACAAAATGCCTAATAAAAGTATGGTGTTGTGGACTACAATGATTGCACAATGTACACAAAACTGGATGATTTTATTTAAAAGGCTTTAAAATTATTCAATAAAATGCAACCAACAAGAGTAAAGTCAGACTCCACAAACATTGTCAGCATTTTCCCTATTCATGCTAAATCCGCCAATTTGTCTTCTCTATTTCCAATGCCATAGCGTTTAATCCTCTAAACTGTTATAGCTTCATGAGCAGGAAGTCTCTCCCAATTAGTGGATTCTTTAAATGAGGTATCTTAACTGTGATGTAAAATGTATCCTAACCATCATGTAGTGTTCAGGTGTATGAAAAACAATTTCTTTTGATGTAGTTCCAGAATTTCCCATGATTGTTATAGGAATGTTTGTATGGAGATAACTTTGGATGAAAATATAAAAACAATTTCTTTTGATGTAGTTCCAGAATTCCCTGTGATTGCTATAGGAATGTTTGAATGGTAGAAAACTGTGGATGAAAAGATTTTATATCTTGGAATTAGCATGGCCATGAGAAAATTGATCATTCATTGACATGAACAATAGTTTATAGTAGTTCTAACAATAAATGAATCCGGTACAATGGAATTCATTGTGTTAAGTTCTTTTTTACTATATTTTGTACTCATGATTAATGCTTACTATCTTTATGTCAGGATTATTATGATTAAACTTTGTATACATCTTGATAGTTCATTGTCACAAAGAAGAATTGGTTGTCTCAAAGACAAGTATTTTCCATTGGTTTTGTTTTTTCACTCATGATCTTGGAGTTAAAGTTTGCAGATTCAAGTTTAAGCTCAATAGAAGTGCGTTGAAGATAATAAAAACTTGTGTCAAAGCAGTGTCATGAAGAGTATGAAATATAATAGTGAAAATATAGTCTCATTTGAAGAGAGCACATGATATCTAAGTTTCTTAAAGTAAGGTTTCTTATCATAGATGAGATGAAATATTCATAGAGGTATGAATGCAAAAGCAAGCAGAGATCAAGGTCCTTTCATGAAAAGAGAAATAAAGAGATGGAAACTGTCAAAAGGAAATAGCACAAAATAGTCATGTCATCAAGAGAAATTATACTGGTATCAAAGAGCATACAACTTATTGATACTAGCCAAGACAAGGATTGTATAATCATTTCATGGATTTCACAACTGTAATAGCGTACAAAATAATAGCTAATTAATATCATTAACACATTTCATTCAATTCAAGGCCAATATCAGACAACAAAACTGTTGTTACAGACCATTAGAGGATTAAAATAAAATTGAGTAGGCTTTTGCTATTTAAATTTTTCTACCATGGCATTTATATGTTTGCTTTGTCTAATTCTAACATTGCTCTTTAGAACATTCATGATTTTTGTGCAATATATAAAATTGACATCCTTAGAAATTAATTTATTTCCTATCTGTCTCTTTAACAAGAATATTTTTAACAAGCTGTAAGAATAGACATGGATAATTAAATTCAGTTTTTGTTTTCATCACTTAATCACATAATACATTCATATTAGTAGCTAAAATGTTAGCAGAGTTTACTATTTAGATTATTTTTGCACAGAAATGAAAGTCGGCCTTAGTTGCTATAAGAATTACCACAATTTCTTATAGGAGGCCTCTATCCTACCTCAATTTACCCTACGATTTGTTTAGTATAAATTAAGCAAAATTCTGTGAAGTTGAGAAGCTAACATCGACATTAAGTTCCAATTAAAATATTGAAGAAATCCTAGATTATTTATGTCTCCACCAAGATTCTCTTCTACATCATTTAGGTATTGTTCCACCTACCTGTCAAGTTGTTAACTTGTTGGTGAGTTTGAACATTCATGGGTAGCCCGGAACATGCTTAACATGTTTTTTCTGAAGCAGACTGCTTGAAATCAGAAAAAGTAGTAGTAAGAACTAAAATAATAGATATCAGACTTTTAGCATTTTTCTCTAACAATCGAACCTTCAAATCTACCTCATCATAATTATATTAAGTAGAATAATTTAAACAAGAATGTGCTGAGTATACCATAGACACCATACTAAGGATATACCTCATGTTTTATAACAATCGTTCGCAGTATGGTGGAAAATAGAAGATAACCAGGTTACTATCTGTAGACACCTAAAATTGACCAGGTGTATCTCAAGCATTCCAAACTATAAATCTCAGCCAAATGCCTTAAAATGTCATCTCATTGCAAAAAAAATGGATCAAATCAAATGGACAAAATTCAAATCAAATTAAAAGATCAAATAATCATGAAATCAAATAATTAAATTCAAGCCTAAAGGGATTAATCAAATTATGCAATTAATTTTTCAGTTGTATAGTTCAAATCAAAAAGATCAAATCCAACCCAATCACCCTTCCATGGCTAATTTAATTAAATGATGGAGTTATTTAATTCCTAATATCTTTGAGACAACCAACCAACTTTCCCTCCATTTGA
>MU224089.1:259285-274014 GCA_018584345.1 Thuja plicata
TTGCAAGATAGGGTGCTAGAAGGATGCTCCTCCAAGCTTGAGTTGAGGTGATGCTCTTGTAAGAACTTGCATTGCAAGTGTATTGTAATCTCTTGTTGATTTGATAATACATTATGCATGTTTTAGAGTGTGGGGTTTTTCTCCCATAAGGGTTTCCCACGATAATCACTGTGTTATGTGTTCATTGTTATTTTGTTCATGCTTTTATGCATTTCTTGAGATTATTGTAATACTTAAGTTGAAATTTGCATAATTGTCCTCTCAAGATTAGCGTAGGAAGTGTTTCCGCACACCTTTGCTTCTTTACAATACAAGATCTAGCAACAGGCACTATCTTTTGATGGACAAAACTATGATGTGTGGGCCTAGAAGATGAAAATTATAATAGCTGCAAATGATTTGCGGGAGCTTGCGGTCAATGGTTTCACAGATGTGACTGATCCAATAGCATATGCAACACTGACAAATGCCCAAAAGATCCAGTTGAAGGAGGTTAGAAGAAAAGATGCAAAGCCTTAAGTTTATTAAGGCTAGTGTAGGGAGAAGCCATTTTCCCTAGAATAGTAGTAGTTAGCTATGCAAAGATTTGGAAAATACTCCAAACTAGTTTCAAGGGGACTGATAAGGTGAGGCTAGTTAAACTCCAGATGCTTATGAGAGTTTTTAAAACTATTCAAATGAAAGAGGGAGAGTCTATTTCAGACTTCTATACAAAACCAGTTGAGGAAATATAGTGAAACTATGGAAAAGCAAAGGATTGTTGTAAAATTCCTTAGAAGTTTGGCCCCTCGAAATTTGAACCAATATTTATTGCCGTAAAATAGGCCAAAAGACTCTCAAGGATGATAGTAGATGAGTTGATAGACTCTCTTCAAATTCACAAACGGCCTCTAAATAGGTTTGCACATTATGCCCAAGAACAAGCATTCAAAGCTCAAGCCAGTACAAGAGGTAGGGAGAGAGGAAGAAATAATTCTAGGAGGTACTCTAGAGGCAGAGGTAGAAGCAACTCCAGAAAGTGCAGCTTTGGAGCAGACAGTTTGGAAGAACAAATAATCAAGATGGAACAAGCAGCTCACACCTCAGCTCCGAACCAAGAAAAATTGTAGTAGCACAAACTAGAGCTATGACATAAGAAATATACTGATTTATTATTGCCACAAGTGTGGTCATTATTCAAGTGAATGCTGAAAAAAATGTGCAAATGTGGCAAATGAGAAAGAGGTTGAAGCTGATCAATCAAAAGCATTCATCATGTGAAACATTGGTGAGCAGGGTAGTGTTGAAGTATGGTACTTTGACAGTGGATGCAATAACCATGTGAGTGAAAATGAAAATTTATTTGCATTTATTGACAAGAATGTCAAGTCTAAAAGAAATGGGGAACAATGAAACTATTCTAATAGTGGACAAAGGATCTGTATGACCCACTTCATGCATCGTGATAAAGAGGAGATAGAGAATGCTTATTATGCCCTAGGAATAACGAATAACCTCTTGAGTGTTGCACAGTTGGTCCAAAGAAGACTACAAAATACTGTTGGGAAAAGGAGCATGTATCATTTTTTATAGGAATGGGAGCAAGAACATGGTAGCAACAATCCAAATGATAAGAAATCATATGTTTCTTCTATGAGTACAAACTGTTTTCCATCCTTAGCTACAATGTGTAGCTACTCTTCCCAAGCATGAAAAGTGCACAGTAATATAACAGTAAACAATCTTCAAGATGATCATCAAAGACTCCTCCCAACTTTGCATCCAAGGTATGCACATTTGAGTTATTTTGGATTTAGTATTTTGTGTAAGAAGGACATGCTTAGAGAATACTGACTATAGTAGAGTGAAATGAAGGAAAATAGCATAGGTAACCCTTTCAATCAGGGAACTCTAGAAGGGCAAGAGTACCATTGGAATTGGTACATACAGATTTGTGTAGCCCTATGCAATTTCTTACTATAGGCAAAAATTAACTGTTTTTGGCTTTCATTGATAATTGCAGCCAGAAGACGCGGCCTACTTTTTGAAGGATAAATTTAAATATTTGGAGAAGTTTAAACTGTTTAAGACTCGGTCTGAAAAGGATTGTGGACACTTTATTGAGATTCTAAAATTAGATAGAGTAGCAGATTATGCCTCCAAAGAATTTATAAATGTTTTCAAGTATGAAGGCATTTAGAGAGATTTCACAACGAGCTACACTCTGTAGAAAAATGGAGTAGCAAAGAGAAAGAATAGGACCATCATGGCAATGGCAAGAAGCATGTTAGAGCCAAAGGTTTCCCAAATGAATATTGGGGTGAAAATGTTGCAAGAAAAATATATCTATTGAATAGATCTCCCACAAAGACTACGTGATAAGATTCCACAAGAAGCATGCACAAAATGCAAATGGAGTGTGGAGCACCTTAGATTTTTTGGGTGCATGGCATATACTTTTGTGCCAAAAGTAGAGAGATATAAATCAGATTCCAAAGGAGAAAAATGCATCCTTCTAGGCTATAGTAAAGTATGTAGCAAAAATTATTGAAGAGATTTAGAACGCAGAACAAATCTGCACCAACACCAACAATCATAGGTTTGAAACTAAGCAAGGAAGATTGCAGCAGCAATGTGAACCCAACCTTGTACAAATATATGGTTAGAAGTCTAATGTGTTGGACTGCAACTAGACCTGATATAATGCATGCAGTAAGCCTTATTTTCAAATTTCTGAAGACACAAAAGAATACACATTGGCAAGAAGATAAAGCTTTATGAGGTATGTTAATGTAAATAAGGGATATGACATTTTGTATACTAGATCAAATAAGTTTCGACTTGTTGGATACATCGACAGTGATTGGACAGGTAATATAGATAGGACAAATTCATCAAGATATATGTTCCACTTGAGTTTAGGAGCCATTTCATGAACATCTAAGGAACGACCCATTGTTTCTCGTTTCATAAAAGCAAGTAAGTAAATAGCAAGTACAACAAATGTAACAGCATGTCAAGCCATTTGATTACGGAGGATTCTAGCAGACTCGAAAAAAAGCAAGAAGATAGCATATCCATATTTTGTGATAAATTATCATCAACAGCTTTGACAAAGAATCCAGTCTTCCATGGATGAAGCAAGCACATAGAGATTTAGTATCATTTCATAAGGGAATTAGTAGAACATAGAGAAATTAATGAAGTCTGAGCTAGAACTCGTAGACATTTTTACCAAGCCACTCAGGAAAGATATTTTCAAATGCGCAAGAATAAGTTTGGGCATCATGGAAACAAAAACAATATCTCTGGAGCCCTCATAGTCAACTTCAGAAGACACATATAGGTCAAGCTCCGGGAATGGTTGATCTTTGGAAGAGCTTTGAAATGGTGTACTCCAGAATGGTTGAGCTTCGGAAGAGCTCCCAAATGGCTAGCCCCAAAATGTCAAGCTCTGGAATGGAGAGCTTTAGCTCTAAAAATATAGAATGAGCGTGAAAGAGACTAAAGATCAAGGGGGAGTGCAGGGGTAGTGTTGGAAGTTATACTCTTGAGTTAGAATATTAAATTTCTGATTTGTTTCTTTCAACTGACAAAGATTTCCTCGACCTTGCAACCTACATTCCCCCCACAACCACAAAACAACAATTAATTTGGAGGCTTTGTTTCTGATGCCTAGATTTGTAACTTTTTGAACAACAAATTAATTTTTGGAGGGAAATTTAAAGTTTGTAGGTGAATCTAAAAAATGTGAGAAAAACAAAAAGGAAGATGAGAAGCGAATGGTAAGAGAGAAGAGAAGTGTTGAGAAAAAAGGAAAACTATGGAAAACTCTAGCAGCAGCAGAAGAGGTGTGGAAAGGAACAGATTTGGGAAGAAGAAATTGTGCAGCAATAGCTACAGGCATGCACACAGTAGTTCTTAAAATGCAGCTCCAGAAATTTTTTGTGGTTACTATGTACATATTTACTGTAAAATACATTTTGATTTAAATAAAAAAGATGTTTTCTTTGTTGTCACGAGTCTTTTTCTTCCTCCCTTGGTTTCCATAGTTGTTTAGTTTGTGTTTTATTTCAACAAGCTTGTTAAGTCTAGAAGAATAGCTTACATAAGCTATGCAGTCAGATCCAGAAGAATTTTACAGACTAGTATCATATATTTTGAGCGTAAATATATTTTTATTACCAGTTGAAAAAAACCTATCAAAGTGAACAGCATAAAGACCAAATCAGATAGTTTATAAAAAATTTTTGGTCATAACTTCAAGTACATCCTAAATCTATTTCATAGAATGTGGTCATAACTTCAAGTACATCCTAAATCTATTTCATAGAATGTAATGTTCCGTGTTCATCCTTCCAAGTCTGCCATTTAACAATAGAAGGAATCAACTTCTTTTTTAATGGTTCATGAAAGATGTTATGCTAGCCGCCTTTATATCTGCTACCAACCATTGGAGCTGTTTGAATATTTATAGAAGGCATTTCGATTAAAGATTTGTGTTTGTAATAATTGTTTGTGATCTGTTTGTGATCTTATGGATTAATATCTGTCGCCACTTTTCCTAAAGTCTTTGCATATCTTATGTCTAAGGTAGCCGTACATTTCACTGAGGAAGACTTTGGTGGGCTCTTTCAATATTCCTAGTCTGTCATCCATGCTTCAAAGGAAATCGCAAGAATGTGGAGAGTGTGAAGTGTAAAGAGAAAATCAAGTCATTCTTTGAAGAGGTCTATAACAATCTTAAGGAAGCACCATAAGAAAGATAATTAATACTACACAAAACTGGAATTAACTGAAGATCAAGCTGTTAAGAATGGTCAACCGGCATATGTAGGGTTGTGTCCTTTGAGCAAGACAAGGTATATAAGGAATGTAGATCTAGAAGAAAAAGCAATCAATATAAGGAAGGTAGACCTAGAAGGAAAACAATCAACATAAGGAAGTAGATCTAGAAGGAAAACAATCAACATAAGGAAGGGAATATTTTGATGTATTCCAAGTGAATCATATGGTCAGAAAGGATGAAGCCCCTCCAAGGTTTATACATAAATTTTAAGAATGAAAACCCTTTTCTCCTATCAAGTTATTAAACGAACACCTATAACTTTGATCAGAAATTAGAGATATTCATACAAAGGAAACATTACAAATTGAAGGGAAAATCACAGCAGAAAACAAAGATAAGTTATTTATGTGCTATTTTTTGAATTAAACTGTGTGAACATTTTTTTGCATGACGTTTCGGATCATACTCCATGTTCCATCTTATGATGAAAGTAAAGAGCTGAAGAATGAAAGTCAAAGTTATACTTTCAGAAATACTTCATAAGCTTTTAATTCAAACATTATAATAAAAACTACAATTCTAGATAAATCAATAATTATAAAAATAATGCAACTATCATTTTTAATTAGAATTGTTGTTTAAAGGAAAAAATGAGAAATATTCTAGAACGGGATATTTCAGGAAAAATAGAGGTGTTATAATTATTGCATAGCTTCTGATTTTGACCCTTGAAATTTCTGATTGAACTCCATGATCCATCATCAAGAGGAGAGCAATCAAAGAAAAGAGTAAACATGATTTTTCAAGACTATAATACGTTGGATAAATTGGAAGACACCTCTGTTTATTTGTGTTAAGACGTGAAAGACAATTCTTGGCATTGACAGATTTTTAGTAATTTGTCGATCTACGGAGAAAGAGATTTTGTCTTGGTATGTTTGGTCTTCTACGAGACTATAATACGTTGGATAAATTGCAAGAGACCTCTGTTTATTTGTGTTAAGACGTGAAAGACAATTCTTGGCATTGACAGATTTTTAGTAATTTGTCGATCTACGGAGAAAGAGATCTTGTCTTGGTATGTTTGGTCTTCTAGCATAGCTAGAGCATAAGTTTGTGTACTAGTTCAAGGAAGCATTGTAAATTTTGATGAGGCCAGTGCTTGAACGCTATCTTGTATAAGTAGAATATGCAAAAGGTCAAGGCATTGCACTTCCCCGTTCTTTCTATATTTCTTTCTTTAAATTAACAAAGATAAGAGGGTACCTCCAAGATTAACCATAAGTTGTCCAGCAGCAATAACTTTGCTCAAGGCAAGACCGAGCATACTTGCATGCTTTCCTCCATATGATTCTGCAACTATAAAAATGGGTCTGTTTTGCAAGGTTCTCTTTATTTTCACAAATTCCTTGAGAAATTTTAACAGATCTTCTGCTGCTGCAGCATCCGTATGAGCCACCAATGTATCATTTTCCACATAGCTAAAACCTGCAGAAAACACAGCACAAAAGATAAAAACAGAATCATAAATATTCAATACATTTAATTTTTCAGCAAATGGTCTTTCAATATATCTTTGACACTGGAAGATACAGAAAAGAATCACGATTCAAATAAAATACCAATCTTATAATACCTGTACCAACAGGACTGTCCTGTGCTCCGTGTACATAACATGCAAATAGAGAAATTAGTTTGAATTCTAAATTGATAAAAGCTCTTCTAAACACGTATCTAAGTTTTGTATGCATTGGACTATTAATTCTTGGAGACAATTTTGAGTGCAGTTATATGCCCAAATTATGGCCCCTACACTCCGAGATAAAAAGATTTACCAGGAATAAAAGATCTGCTTTTTGCAACCAAGTTGATGCCCGACGCTTTAATTTAGTGTTCAATGGGCCAATTTCTTGAAAATTTCCTATTCCAACAGCTGAAGATCCCTGCAAATTATTTCAAATTTCAATCTTAATGATTGACGAAGCAGTATCCAAAACACATCCCTCTGAATCAACATGGTTTTGTCTTAGACATTTTTTGTTAGATTCAGCAGTACTAAAGGCCTTACCGGTCCACCTTGCAACCACAGAATAAGTGGCCATGAATTCCTCGTACCTCCAGGACTGTGGTAAAGCCACCAGAACATGTGGGCCTCTAGAATTTTGCTTTTTGGAAGAAAATGTCAGTTTTGTGACGAAGAATCACATAAATTATCTAATTAAAAAATAAGATTCTAGCAACATAAAACAGGATTTTCCAGGAAAATAGATAGATATTATCAGAAAAGATGAAAATTTGATATTTACTCGGCCTGACTTCAATATAACCCCACGCTTCAGATCCATCTGGTGTTCCTGAAACCACATTATTTGCAAAAGCCGAATAGCTGGTTGCTAAACACCATACTAAAATCAGCAGATATCCCTTTCCATGTAAGCAAGACATGGCTCCAAAGAGTACCCACTTAAGCTTTCGTAGAAAAACACCTGTTTCTCTGTGCTGTCACTCTGAAACTTCCAAACTTCTGACCACTTATGCACAATGTGCAATTAATTATGCTCCCTTGTCATTATGGAATCACCTGTCATTCGTAGATTGAATGACAAGAGGAACAAAATTCAGACATAATGATGTGGCAAGCACTAATTACAGCCAAATGACCCATATGTGCAAATGGGTGGACTGTAGGACTTTACGACCATACAGGTGGAATGGTATCCCTGCTGCTTGCATAGCAATGGCTAGAAGTTCGAACCACCTAAACAGGATATGAAGAAATGCAGAGGAAATGATTCGAGCAAGTTGTATACTTGCTGTGTAAATGTAGTCTGTTTTTGGTTTTTGTTAAAGCTTAAAGCCTTTGCAAATGGAGCCGCTGTTGGGTTATTCCTATTTTAATTCGGGCATGCACATGAACATGGTCAAATTAGCATTTTACTATTTGGGTAAATGAGTCCCAGTCAACATCTCACGTTTGATATGGGTTACAGAGCATTGGATGTCCTTGGTAACACATTACAAGAATCTAACTGCTATAGAATGGTTTAATTTGATTTATTAGCTACATGTTCTGACTATGAGTAGATCCTTTTCAAAATGATGAAAAGAAAGTCCATCCAAATTCCCAATCCACATGTGGGGTACCTACCGTGCACTGCACGTTCGCTACAGACAAAAACAAAAATAGTGACAAGTACGGTGATCGTTTTCTGAAATGGATGCATAATTCTGTGCAGGTATGTGAATAATTTGCGCATACAAATCAGTGCGCTCTTAACAAATTAGAGCTTTTCCAATGATAGTCTACCAGCCAGTCTGTGACAGCCTGCCCCAAAAATCTAATGCGGGCCCTATTAGATTCCAAATCCCAATGCACTCTTTTAAGGCTGCTTAGCTCTATTGTGGGACTATTTCAGAAACAGTAGTTTTATGGGACTATCCTATACTTCTTGGAGGAGATATTCATTATGCTACAAATAAATTGTACATAATCTACCCCGAATTATATTTAAACTTGTAACCTCCCTTTCAAGGATACAAGTTCTCTATCACTAGGTCAAGTGAGATTGATATAGCTTTATAAAAGAACAATTATTATATCTAACTTTGCATATCTTAAGTTCTCAAAAGAAACATTGAATTTCAACTTTTGTTTTGGAATATAATTTGTTTATTGTTTAGAGCTATTATCATGGCGCTTTTGGGTAGTGAAGATGAATACTATAGGATCTGTTATAGATGCAAGGGTTAAAAAATGGTCACTTTAAAGTATTGTGGAAAATATATTCCCTATTGCCTTATTACCAACCCTAACAACCATTTTTTTTTGCATTGATCCAATACTTATACCCTCTATACATAAGTATTGCATCACTTGTACAAATTTTGTGGTGATCAAAGAGAACAATTAACACGGCAAGAGAGAATATGTATCGGGGACCACCTCAAAATGACCACTTTTTGACCCTTGTATGCATAATGAGTCCCACGGCGTTCATCGTAACTACCTAGCAACCAAAATAATAGTTATAATCATGTAAGTCACAAATGAAGATAACAAAAAAAAGTGTCAAAATTTGATGAACTTTTAAGAACTTAAGGTGTGTGGAGTTAGTTATAATGGTTATTGGTATGCTTCCCCTAATATTTGGAGGAAATCGCATAAAGAATCCGACCGTCCTCAACTTAACCACCTAAAACCAAAACAATAATTATAAGTATGTAAGTTAGAAATGAAATGTAGTGTTTAGGAACTTAAGATGTGTGAAATTAATTGTAACTCTAATATCTCTGATTTGCAAGTAACTCTTGATGTTACTCAATCCTATGCTGAACCTCCTTGTCTCCAAATGCATTCCATATCAGAAAAGGATGGATGGTTGCTTCCATATCCCCAATTTGCAACCAATTCTCCGCCCTCAGCACCAATCCAGCTCCAGTCTAAGCCATGAATAGGATATTGTCTAATCCCCCCCTCCCCCACACAAATTCCTCTCGAACACCTTCAGTCACCAGCCACCGTACGTCTACAAGTGAACCCATCTCCAGACACCAATCGAGGAATGGGAATGCAATTTCTATATTCATTTTGTACCTTCCTTTCGTAGCAAGATAATAATCTCCAAGCACTATGGAGATTTTATGGAGAAAATCTACATCTTTGAATGGAAATATATTCTTCAAGCAATCGTGTGTGACCTCACCCTAAAATGCAATCACCACCTTCGACATTCTCAACGAAAAGTTTGGCCACATCTTTCCCCTCTGGTTGTTTCCAAACCACATCTCTAACACAACCCCGACTTCGTTAACTTGTAGAAGGCAAATAAAGATGTTTCTTAATAACCCGCTTCATCCTACGCTTCAACCATTAATTGGGATGCGGTTAAGCTCCCTTCAAAATGTACCATTGACCAAATTTCAAAAATGAGAAAATTTAACAGATTTTCGCAGAATTTTCAGCATTTGTTCTTCATGATCTACATATTTTATGGTCAAAAACCACAAAAAATTTGCAAAAAAATCATTGTGTTTTCACAAATTTGAAAAAAATAAATTGTCTTTTTTTTGGTGTGTTTTGTCGAAGATCTGGGCAATCTATTGAGTCTTTGGTGAATACGGATATAAATAATCCATATTTAGACAATTATGTGCATGAACAAACCTTTGATTCGGATGAATTGATCCCTCTAGATGATCCAGTAATTTGCTCGAAAGGATCGCCAGTCCAAATTGATGGATTCACACCTTCCACCAGCATCTGAGGATTCAAATGAGTCAATTTCACTTTTGTCTTTTGGGATATCCTCTTCAGGAACAGGTTGATCACCATTTCCTGAAATTACGCAAATTAATTAACAAAGTTAGCATCTACATTCAATATTAAATTAGATATAGTGCCTTGAAATCATAGTGCCAATCTGTTCTTTCCTACGAATGGTGAAGACTATCGTATCCACCTCATCCTTCGATATCACTACCATGTCAGGCAATGTGTCTGCCTCTTTGTTGCCTTCCCACCTAATGTGGGAAATTATAAAGTTTTTGAATGTTGCTAGTGCTTTTGAAATCAACTTGACCAATTTGTCAATACGCCAATCCTTTGATTTTCCTTTGACAATTGCATCTATGATAATGTGAGAGACTCCTTCCAAGTGCACATGGGGAACTCTCAATAGTGTCCCCAATAATGTTGTTTTGGCTTTTGTGATGTTATTTGTTCTTGTAGTTAATTTTGTGTACACCAAGCCAAAACATTGCCCCTCTAATCTTTGGCAATACATCTCATCCCCAAGGGACCATGATTCCCTTTAGAGGCGCCATCAAAGTTCACTTCCACTCACACTTCTTCCACTGCCCTCCACTTTGTTTGTCACTCTTTGACTAAGGATGGATTAACCCATCTAGGCCCATTAATGGGCATATTGAACACCATCATCCTTAAAAAAATCAATTAAATTAATTAGCATTGGTTTTTGCTAAGAAATTATGTAGTGCTATAAAATTCACGGGACTCCCTCCTTTAAAATGCTCCTAAAAGTTTTAGTACCACTCATTGGAAATATTGTAAGAATCCCTCATACATGAGATTGCATTAACTACTAATCACACTCAACATGTAATGAGGTTCAAAGTTAAGTGATGAGGTTTACAACTTAAAATGTGATTCTTAATTGGTTTGAAATATATTAAATGGACATGAATAATAAGTTTTGTAAAAAGAGTAGTTATTTTGTATATAATTAAGAATATATAAGAAAAGTTCAATCTTCAAAGGAAATCTAGATCATGAAATGAGAGTCTTTAAACACCCATTTATGGCACTACCTAACATTATACTTCACAAATCACAGTTGGGCTTCAGTTCAACATTATATAGTTGAGAAGAAATCCAATAACCAAAAGAGCTTCTCCCAGGTGGTTGTGCATGATTCTCAATTCATTGCACCTTCCTCCCAGGTTGATCTGGTTTCTGAGGTTGGGCGTTCTGAGGCTAGTGTGCCTCTAGCTGCTAATGTGGTTTCTCCTCAAGCTGATGTGATTAATGGTGGTGTTTCTGGGGAGGTTGGGCCTCTTGTTTCTCCAGTTGCTTCTTCGGAAGTGTGTGGGTATAGTCCTCTGGTGTCTACGTCCTCTGATTGTGCTAGGGCTATCAATTTTGGTTGCACCCTTGGAGACGTCAATGTTGTGCTTATAAGGAAAAATTGTGATGTTGCCTCTCAAATGGTGGGTGTTGTTGGCCTTCTTTCTCAGGATGGTGGGGTATCAGATTCGTTGGCTTGGTAGGATGCTTCCACTAAGGTAGAAGAGGGCTGAATTATTGTGAGAGGAAAGAAATCTAAGACTTCTCTGCCCTCTTTTGACTTTACTCTTTGTTCCCACAAGGGAGGTGCTAAAGGAAGATCTTGATGGTTGCTTGTTGTGGGTGTGTGTGCTGAAGTTTCTTTGGCTCTGACTCTGGTTTTTTACTGTATGCTGGTTTTTTGTGCATCTTTTGTTTTAGGTTGTGGGAGCCTATTGTTAAAATCCATTCTGTGGTCTTGACCCCTGTTAGTCCAAGTTTGACACTTGTACCTTCTTGGTTTCTGAGTCACCCTTGTATAATTTAATCACCTTATTTTCCCCTTAACCTTTTGAGATCCCCTCAAGTTCAGTTATTTATCAAAACCTTTAGTCTGTTGGGTCTTATCATGATTTAAAAAGGTGTCAAGTTTCTTGCTAACAAATTGTTTGAATAGTCTTGAACACCCTTGAACAGGCTTGAACTTTGTTCAAGTTAGTTCAAGGTAGTTCAAGTTAGTTCATCTTTTTGAAGAAGGATTTGGCAGGTAAATAAATATGGCAATGATGAATAATGAATCGATAAGCCATGATAAATGCTGAGATATCAGTCATGAGATTATGACATATCAACGCAGATGAATCATTGAAATGGTGAACCTGACAGCATGAGGGAAAAATCTATATTGAACACATCTGAACCATAACGAACATTGTTCACTCATGTTCAAAGATATTCAAAAGGAAGACAAAATGACTAAAGGTTAATCTTTTGACAACTCAGCAATAGTTCCCACGGGAAGGTGTGCATTTAATGCTAAAAGATGTTGGGGTAAGTTGGCACATCTGAGGTATCCGAACAATCATTAAGTTTTATGACACAAGGATTTGCATAAATAGTAATTATGAATTGCATGCATGAGATGTCAAATCATATCTTTTTTCCTTTGCCTCCATAAATATTTGCAATTAATAATCAAGTTTCTCATGCTCCCTCTATTTAAGTTGGTCATTTCACTTAAGAGTTTTAAATAACAACATTATTGAGAAACAAGCAGACGGAGGTAATGACATTAGAGCTCTAGTAGTCAGGGATATCTGCAAAGCAAGGTGAGTTTGGGTGCCCTTTCAGTGGTATTTTCAAATTTAAAAGTAGAAAAAAGAATCCTGTAGGAAATATAAGTTGCTGAATCCATGAAATCTGCTTTTCATCTGTTCAGAAGTGTATGAAGCCTAGTCTGTGATGGTCCTGTGGTGACAGACACTGACCTAGAAAATTGTAATTTAGAAGGTTTATCAGGTTGCCTTGCCAATTCCCTTGTGGGTACACCATCCTTAGAAATGTTGCATAGTGGGTTGTGCGCAACTGCAACATTCCCTCCTGCCGTCATATGCCCAGAACTGATTTTTGAATGTATTAAAAGTTATGATCAACGGATTGAGACAATTAGAAAAGGAAATGGTAGCGTCTTGATGTCTGTCAACATAGAAATTGTGTCTAGCTTTTCAAATCCCATAACAAACCTTTTCTGCTTTTTCTCCTACATGGTCCATTGTTAAGTTTAAGGAGAATAGTGACGGGGATTGAACTTCCATGGCTAAAAGCGGGTTACTGTTGCCCATTTTTCCTATCCTATGCATTTTGGCCTTTCTGTGTTTTCCCGCCAAAATGGCCAGGGTCCTCCTTTTTTCAAAAGTTCAAAAGATATGTCTAATCGCCCAATCGCTTTTTAAAATATGTTCAAAGTTTAAGTTGCGCGACTGAGCGACGAGCTGCCAATCGCGCTCATCGCTCAGTCGCCACCTTTTCCTGCATAGGTCTCATCCCCTCCCGAGTGAGCGACGAGCTCAGCAGTAGGTGTTGTCGCGCAGTCGCGCTGATGTTTTTCGAAAGGATAAAGGAAAAGGCAGTGCGCGAGTTGGCGACGAGTTGTTCCGGGAGGTCATCGCGCAGTCGCGATGTCTTTAAAGATTAATGTTGCAAGCCTGCGACCGAGCTAAGGGGTAATGTCGTCGCGCACTTGCAGGTGTTTTAAGAAGATATGATGCTGGCTCGCGAGTGAGCGACGAGCTCGAATGGTAATGCATCGCTCAGTCGCTGCAGTTGTCGGATGAAACAGAAAGGGGTTGCGACTGCGCGACTGAGAAAGAAAAAGTGCTCGTCGCTCGGTCGCCGAGAAAAACACATGGAAGAAAAACAGGCTGCGAGTGCGCGACGAGCAAGAATGTGTGCTCGGTCGCTCACTCACTGAGCGATAAAGATAAAGGCCAAGACACCAGCGAGTGCGCGACGAGCTAGATAAAGGTTATTGTCGCTCAGTCGCCGATAGAAAGTTGAGAAGAATGCAGTTCGCGACTAAGCGACAAATAAAGAAATGAACCCATCGCGCGCTCGCTGTCAGAACCGGATAAAGTAAAAAGAGCCTGCGACTGTGCGACCGAAGGAAATGAAAGGGATGTCACTCAGTCGCCGAGCAGAAAAGATAAAAGGAGGATGGCTCACGACTGTGCGACTAGAAAAAAGCAAGTGCTCGTCGCCCAGTCGCCAGACTTTGTAGATAGAAGAAAATACCCCCGCGATTGAGCAATCAATGAAAAAATGAGCTCGTCGCCTACTCGCCGAGTAAAGGGGTGAATGGAGGGAAGGCCCGCGACTGCGCGAACCAAGGAAGATGGCTGCTCGTCGCCCAGTCGCCGACGTTCCAAAGTAAAATAAAAGGACCTCGCGAGTGCGCGACCACAGAAAAGATAATGAAGAAATGAGCTCGTCGCTTAGTCGCTCGAAATCCAAAAGGAAGAGAGCATGGCTCGCGACTGTGCGAGGATGATGCAGATGAGGTCGTTGAGGGTCGAGGACTTCCAGAATGTTACAGAGGACTTCCAGGATGAGCCAGAGGCGTGGAAAAAGATGCAGAGCCTACGTAGAAGTTATTGCTCAGGTGCTGCTGGCGAGAGTTGGTCGGGGTCGAGGACTCATTGATGAGTGATCAAGCGGCAGCCGTCAAGGGTCATTTCTTGTCCTGGACAGATACATTAGTTGGTGAGCATTCATGGCAGGGTCTACTTGCAGAATTGAGCTTATGAGTCCAGGTTGCTTGTTCGACAGGCATGGTCAAGTACAAGGGTGGCACGAAAGTCTGATCTGATCGGTTCATCAGCATGGCACATTTATGACCAGATC
>MU224089.1:274734-292501 GCA_018584345.1 Thuja plicata
GGTGTATCACCTAGTAGGTAGTTTGCTTTCAGTCATTTCCCTTCCAAGCACTCCTTCTACCCCTTTCCCTCAAAAGATTTATTTTCCTGTTCAAGAAGCAAATTAAGGTGATTATCCAAGAGGAACCAGCCTAGAACCTGGAGGTCTCATCTCGGTTAGCATAAGGTCCCACAACCTTGAGATGATTCCCATGTTATACTAGATTATCAAGACCAAGAGAGCTTGAGATCAGAGGCGCAAATTCAGTGTATAACAGTTACTAAACCCACAGAGGGGAGTTTCACGGTTACCCAAGAAGTTGAACATGGATCATATGCAACCTTATATCAATGATGTCATGATAATGTTTCACAGAGTAAGAGGATCACCAGAAGCCTATCTTTTCTCTGATTGGATGTTATGTTATATTCAGAAGGGAAGAAATTTTTAGATTGGGCTGAGTTGATTGCAATATGTCCAAATTAACTGGGAGTAGTTTCTTTATGTCTTCTTACCTTATGTATTGTCTGGCTTGTAGCAGACAATGGTATGGAATGCCTCTTGAACCCTAGGCTGATGGCATGTGTGTTTATGAATATTATCCCATCTTACAGAAGAGTAATATAATTAAAAATTATAGAAGGGTACATGATGCATTCTTGGGAAAAATCTATTTTGATTTGGTCAGGATCTCTGTTAAAAGAATCAGTCTAGAAGCCTAGCAAATGGTGACTAAGTATGGAAGTGTCTATATTTAATTCACTAAATTTACCTACATCGGGGTTGGGGATTTTGGAGATTCACCTATGAGATTAATCAGATATGCTTTTGACTGTTTTATTCTAGCTGAAATTTGTAGGCAACTTGCCACTGTTCAAAAATGATTTCTCCCTGAAGGGGAATGAGAAAAGGCCTTTCCCATTAAATTAGGTAAGCTTTCATGTGGATCTACGACCGATGCAATAAGCATAGGGAGTGACCTTCAACACATAGACTTCAAATTCTACACTAAGAGAGCGGGGTTTGATAACAAGAATTATGCCAGTGAGAGTCTAGGGCTTAGGTCACACATGTTTCCTGTTCCTCACCTTGAAGACTTCTGGGAGGATTGTACTGATGAATCTCAAGTAAAAGAAAGAGAACACATCAGGCTATGTACATCACAAATCTTATCTATGAGACTACAAATAAATGTAGAGGGAGTGAATGGTGATTGTTCTCGTTTGATTGAACTTGAGTTTAAGAAGTTGTCTGTGTTGATGGCAATTATTCAATTGTGTATTGTCATTGATGTTTACACAAGTATAGTGATGTCTACACAAATATCTAATCCTATCCGGGCACAATCAGTTCATCCCAAACACTCTCGGGCATTGAAGAGGACCAAAGTGATTTTTCAGTTCTAATCGAGTTCACTCGGGCATTACAGTATTGGTCGGGCATTGAAGGATTTTAGTGTTGACCGAGTTAAACATTTAGTGTCAACTGACTAATAGTAGTTTACATTTTATGGATAATTAGCTATATGCGGCCGACAGACATGAGTTTTATTATTTATTTGGAAGGATATTAAGGCCGACTTGACAAGGCTTATCATATATATATAAGGTCAAGTTTGGATTGGGAGTGTGGAAGGTATGTGTGTTTATGACATGAAGAGTGAAGGAAAAATCATATGGGATTCTGATTGAGGACAGAACACAGAGGACTGTAATAGAATATCCGATTAGTGAGGATCAAGTAATTAATCCAGAATAGAGATCTGAATTAGCAAAGACAGTTGATTATCAAAAGAGGTCAATCCATTGTTACTTTCTAACAATTGTAGCAGTGATCAAAATCTGTTAAAAGAGTAGACTTAACAGTCTTTTATAAATCCCCTCACAAGGTGACATTTCTACACTGAAGTGTTTGAAGACCTCTCACAAGGCCACTCCTTATAGGGTGATTAAATCCTCTAACAGGGTCACACCTAACAGTGTGTTATTGTAACCTTTAAACAAGGTTGGCTCCTAACAGAGCTCACTTCAGAAGAGTGAAAAACAGTGACTAGTTGCAAATTGGTGGTTGTTCCCATATTGGGGTTTCCACGTTAAATCTTGGTGTTATCTGTGTACATTTCATTTTCTTTATGGTTTATGTTTCTGTAATTAATTACTAAAGGATAATCACAGTTAATATATTAAGATTTTCTATGTTAACCGAGTGACAGTAGAATATATGTGTTAATTGAGAAACAATGACAAATTTGTTTAAGACATCTAAGGGACTTGGATTTGTTTTTGTGGTAACTGATTCACCCCTCTCAGTTACTCAACTCATTTCCAACAACTGGTATCAAAGCTGCAAGTGCTTACAGGGAAGGTTTCATTGCCTAAGCTAAAGATCAGAGATGTCTTACAGAAGGGAGATCCCTAAGCTTAACAAAGACAACTTTGTTGCATGACAAGATTTGATGAGACTACATCTATCTACCATTGGAGATATTGGTTTGCAATTCTTGGACCATAGGTATGTGGAACCACTGAGACCTTTGACTGTGGATATGATGATAGACACGAAGCATCATAACATAATGATGATTGATATAGCCTTTGAACTCAGCTATTCCAAATTTGATGAAGTCAAGGACTGCCCTATAGCCTTTGATATGTGGAACAAAATGCATGACATTCATGGAGGAGATGTCAATGTAAAGAGAGCCAAAGCGGAAAGTCTTTGAGGCCAATTTGATCAAATGAAAATGAAAGAAGGAGAGGAAATTACAAAATACAGTGAAAGAATCAAGAAAAGTGTCGATGCCATCAAAGTTGATGGTGGAGTAATTGAAGACACAGCAGTGGTTAGTAAGGTATTGAGAACTTTAATTCCTATCTATGCAATTAGAGTTTCAGCTATTCAAGAGATGAGATGCAGTAATGGTATATATCTAGACGGATTGGTTGGAAGACTCACAGGCTTTGAGTTGGATAACTTTGAAAATTACTCTCCCAATCTTAGCAATCTTGAGTCTGCATTCAAAGCTAAATTAAACCTTGGAAAGATGAAAGGAAAACAGATTGACAGTGACAGTGATGATGAACCTGATGATGAAGAATTGGAAATCATTGAAGCATTACTTGCAAGGAGAGTTTCAAAAGGAAAAGGACAATACAAATGAAGAATACCATTAATTTGCTTTTCATGTGATGAAGTCGGTCACATTGCTGCAAAGTATCCAAACAAGGAAGACAAAGGTGAGAAAAAGTTCAACAATTATAAAGGAAAGAAAGATTTCAAAAGCTAAAAAAGCTACAAAGACAAAGGTAAGAAATCTTGTTACATTGCTAAAGATTCTGATAGTGAGGAAGATGAAGATGAAATGGTTTATATTGCTATTAAGGATGAGTCAGATAATGAATATAATGAAAAGACAACACTATATTCTTATATTAGCAAGAATTACACTTGGATAATTGATAGTGGTTGTTCTCACCACATGAATAGTGATAAAACCAAATTTGAACATCTTGAGCACTATGATGGTGGGAGTGTCAGTTTTGGGAATAATGAACCCTGCTATGTGAAAGGTAAAGGTTGTATTGCTTTAACAGAAGGAATCAAATGTGATAATGCTTATTAGGTTGAAGGACTAAGGCGCAATATACTAAGTGTGGCACAACAGAATAACATTGGTTTCAAGGTAGAATTCATGAATGGTAAGATCAAGCTCCTAGATGGTAAGGGAAACCTAGTTGGAACTGGCAGAGAAACAAAAGGTAATCTATTTTATCTTGATCTCAATGAAAGTTCATGTTTTATTGAAAAAGTAGAAGAAAGTTGGTTATGGAATAAGAGGTTATGTCATGTGAACTTTGACAACCTGCTTAATATAAGAAAGAACAAAAGAGTAAGAGGAATTCCTATTCTGAAGAAACATGAACTAGCAATATGCAAACAATGTCAAATTGGGAAGATGGGCAAAACTAGCTTCAAGAGAAAGAATTATAATACAGAAGAAGTTTTGGAATTGGTACATACTGGTTTATGTGGACCAATTGGAACAACAAGTTACACAGGTGAGAAGTATTTTATTCTATTTGTTGATGATCGTTCCAGAATGATGATGGTTATGTTTCTCAAAGAAAAATCAGAAGCTTTTCAGAAATTCAAATGGTACCTAGCCAGAGTTGAAAAAGAAATAGGAAAGAAACTTAAATGCTTGAGATCTGACAGAGGAGGAGAATTCATTTCTAATGAATTCAATGAATTCTGCAATGAAAGAGGAATCAAAAGAAAAGCATCTTCCCCAGGCACTCCACAATAAAATGGTATAGTAGAAAGAAGGAACATATCCATTATGGATTGTGCAAGAACCTTGATGATTGAAAATAATGTTGCTACCAAATACTGGAAGGAAGCCATCAGCACTGCAATTCACACCTTGAATCGAGTTCAACTAAAAAAGGTATTGAGAAGACACCTTTTGAATTATGGTATGGCTATAAACCTAGTGTTCGTTATTTCAAAGTATTTGGAAGTACATGTTACATCTTGAAGGAAGAAAGAAATGGAAAATTTGATGTAAAAGGTGACGAAGGTATATTCCTAGGCTACTCCTGTAAAAGCAAATCATATAAATGTTTGAATCTTTCTACTCATAAAGTCATAGAAAGTGTGCATGTAAGGATTGATGATTTTATAGAAAGAGGTGAAGAACAGAGCAGTAAAGAGCCTCAGGATTACAAAAACTTTGTATATTATGAACCTGATACTATACCTAAGACACAAGCAATGGTGATTGGACAGCATCCCTATCAACCATTGAATTCATCTACACAAACCCAAACAGTTCAACCTGAGTTACAACTTGTGCAACCCGAGATGTTGGTAGAGGAAACTGAGTCACAGACTGAGGAGACCGAGTCACAGACAGAGGGAACCGAGTTGCAGACAAAGGCATCCGAGTCTTAGACAAAGGTCCCCGAGTCTTAGACAGTGGAACCCGAGTATCAGACAGAAGAACAAAACATAACTTTTGAGCATGGTAAACCAAGTGGAACAAGCCCATAATCAAGAAGGAAGGATCTTGTACTTGCACAATATGTCAGAGGGCATCATGCACCTGAACACATAATTGGAGATCAGACAGAAGGTGTAAGGACAAGGAACAAAATTAAAGGTACATGTTTGCATAGTGAAATTGAACCTAGAACTATTAAAGATGCATTGAATGATGAAAGTTGGATCGAAGCAATGAATGAAGAGATTGAGCAGATAGAAAAACATAAAACCCAGACTCTTGTACCTAGACCAAAAGATAAAAATGTGATTGGTGCTAAGTGGGTTTTCAGAAACAAGATGAATGAAAACGGAGAAGTTTCTAGAAACAAGGCAAGATTATTATGTAAAGGATATGCTCAAGAAGAGGGTATTGATTATGGAGAAACTTTTCTCTTGTTGCAAGACTTGAAGGAGTCAAAACTCTTCTAGCATATGCTGCACACAAAGGATATAAGGTATATCAAATGGATGTAAAATCTGCATTCCTGAATGAAATTCTTGAAGAGGAAGTCTATATTGAGCAACCTAAAGGTTTTGTAGATCCTAACAAAAGGAATATGGTTTTCAAACTGCACAAAGCATTGTATGGACTGAAGCAAGCTCCTAGAGTGTGGTATGAAAGATGACATGGTTAATTGATAAGCATTGGATTTTAGAGAAATAATAACAATAGTAGCTTGTATATCAAAGAAGGACCTCAGAACAAGATAGTATTAGCAGAAATATTCGTTGATGATATATTGTTTACTGGATGTGATGACCTATGCAAATCATTCTCAGAAGCTATGAGTAAGGAATTTGAAATGTCTATGTTTGGTGAAATCAAATTATTTGTTGGATTAAAAATTTATCAGATGAAGGATGGTATCTACATTACCCAGTTTAAATACATCAAAGAGATGCTGAAGAAATTTGGGATGGAAGACTCCAGACCAGTTGGAACTGTTAGGATAGGAAAAACCCTATTCTCCCAAGAACACCTGCATGCAAACCTATCACATGGAAGAAGCAAAGTATAGAAGACAGGAAAAACTATGGAGGCCAAAAAGCCAGAGGAGACATCATATGCATAAGAAAATAATATATTAACAATATGTTTCAAGAAAATACAATGAGATGTGAAAACTCCTTATGAAATGCAAAGAGGTGAATCCTTATAAAAGGAATCACGAAACCCTAAAAGGGAAAACCTAAGGTTATCTTAAGAAACTAGAGTGAATAGGTGAGTTAGTAATTAGATCATAATGATTTAATTAATAACTTGAGAGACTATTACTCTAACACCCCCTTAAGATAAGCTTAGGGAGAAGCAAAAACATAGGAGACTACTGCAGAAAGCCGGAAAGAAGGGTCCCGGCAACAAGGCTTGATTAGGTACCCAAGTATAAGAAATAAACTAGATGAAGGAAACTAAGCCTCCACTCTAGGAAAAGTCCCAAAGAAAGGAAAAAGAAAGAGCAAGAAGCATCTCTGAAGCATGAAGCTGTAAACACTGTCAGAAGAAACTGCTGGAACCCCCACTGAAAAAGTACATGACCAGGTAGAGAAGACAAAGTCTGAAGAGCTGATCAATCGAACCCGGGAAGCAATAGAACCAACAGGTGAACCCCTCCATAATGCTGAACAGGGAGAGGAGTGACAGGAACACTAAAATGCAATGTCAAAAACATCTGCAGAAAGAAGAATTAGGAACACCAATAGTGCAATAGAAGTACAAGCACAGGATAAAGGGCGGTGTCACTGACACACAGCATGGGCTAATGTCATGGAAGGTACACTCACTTGACAAAGGTGGATGAGCACAAAATGGAAAAATATCATAACCCCCTATGGCACTTTATAACTAAGTGCGAGTACAAAAACACACAAGGTGCTCAAAATCCCAGATATGCAAAAGCAGGCACTTTATCTCAGTGCGTTGATAGAAAGGAAAATGCTATAGAAGAGAAGCATACAAGCTCAGAAGTTAGAAAGAAGAGTGAGCTAGAAGATCAGAAGAAGAGATCCCAAGACCTGTAGAACCCAAGTAATCCACCAGAGTGTGAAAGAGAAAAACTCAGAGGAGAGAGAACCTGGAGAAGAATCTAGAAAAAACACCCCTACAACTGAAAAACTCACTGAACCAGCTTTTCGACGATATCTGGTTTGCCAAAAACAGAGTCTGGATGAGCAAGATATGGCTCCCGGAAGGCAAAAACAAACATCAGACTTTGATAATAGAAAAAACTATCAAAATGGCAGAACCCAAAACCCCAACCTCCATCATCGGAAAGAGCTTTCCAATGGTATATGGAAGTCGGAAAAATACCCCTGTATGCTCCAGATAGAGTGAAAACAATGCTAGGGGGTCAAAAAAGCTCTAAAAATCAAAATTGAGGCCCCTGGGGAAAAAAAATCCCAAGCCCCTGGGCGCCATATGACCGCCACTGGGCAGAAGGAAGCCTGCGGGGTGTCTGGTCACCATATGACCAGCCGTTGGGCATAAATAAGCCCGCAGGGCGGCCCAAGCGGCGGCGTGGCCAGCAGCGAAGCCAGAGTGGCGTGGCACATGGCGGCGGGGTCGGTGCTGGCGGGGGCTAGGAGGTGTAGGCCGGCAGAGTGGCGGCCGACGGGGCAGAGACCGACGGGGTGGGTGGCCGACGGCGGCGGTGCACAGGGCGGCGGGGGTCGCGGAGGGCGGCGCGGGCCGTGGAGGGTGGCGTAGGCCGGGCACTAGCCGCCGGCGGCGGAGCGTCGGTGGCCCGGCGGTGGCGCGTTTTGAAAACCTTTGGCAGTGTTAATTAAACGCAAAAAAAATATTAAAAAATATGTCTTTTTTATTTTTTTCTCAGTTTCCGTGCCCGTACGGCACTGGAAACCAATTTTTTTTGCCTCGGAGTCAAGTTGTCCAAAATAGACAAGTTTTATATGGATTCTAGGGTTTTTGGGTGCTCTGAGCGCAATGGTAATGTCTGTTTGAGCCCAAAATGACCATAAATAAAGGTCCCCCCTAAATCCACACAAAAAACTTTTGAAAAATTAGAAAACCTCCAGCTTCTGATACACTTCGACAAAACACAAACAACAAGTAGCAAGATGGCTCTGATACCATGTTAGAATAAGAAAAACCCTATTCTCCCAAGAACACCTACATGCAAACCTGTCACATGGAAGAAGCAAAGTACAGAAGACAGGAAAAATGATGGAGGCCAAAAAGCCAGAGGAGACATCATATGCACAAGAAAATAATATATTAACAATATGTTTCAAGAAAATACAATGAGATGTGAAAACTCCTTATGAAATGAAAAGAGGTGAATCCTTATAAAAGGAATCACGAAACCCTAAAAGGGAAAACTTAAGGTTAGCTTAAGCAACTAGAGTGAATAGGTGAGTTAGTAATTAGATCATAATGATTTAATTAATAACTCGACAGACTATTACTCTAACAGGAACACCTATGCCTATTGGACATAAGTTTTCTAAGGATGATGATTCAAAGGAAGTAAATCAGACTACCTATAGTTCCATGATTGGTAAAATTCAATATGTTGTTCACACCAGACCTGATATTGCATTAGTAGTTGGTATTGTTGCAAGGTTTTCAGCTAATCCTAGAAAGAATAATTTAATGGCTATCAAAAGGATTTTGATATATCTTAAGGGTATTGAAGGGTATGGATTATGGTATAAGAAAGGAGGAAACTTTGATTTGAAAACTTTTACTGATGCTGATTGGGCTGGAAGTGCTGATGAAAGAAAGAGCACAAGTGGTGGAGCATTATTTCTTGGAAAGAGGTTAGTCTCCCTAACAAGACAGAAACATAACTATATTTCTCAATCTACAGCAGAAGGAGAGTATGTTGTTGCAACAGTAAATTATTCAAACATCATATGGTTCAAACAACTATTGTTGGGTATGAAGGTGGAAATTACAAAACCAATTATTATCTACTGTGACAACACTAGTGCTATTAACATCTCAAAGAACCCTATGATGCATACTAAGACTAAACATAGTGCAGTAAAGTATCATTTCTTGAGAGAATTGGTTCAGGACAAGGAAGTAAGATTGGAATATGTGAATACTAAAGAAAAAATTGCATACATATTCACAAAACCATTACCTAAGGATGATTTTTTGTATCTTAGAGGAAAGCTAGGGTTATTCCCCTAACTAAGGCTCACTAAAACACAATTTAGTGATGCATCAACCGAGCTACAGAACATACTTAACATGTTGATGAAGATATTTAGAGCTTATTGCATATGAATCGGTACAAACATGTACATTACAATTTTATTGGATATGTCAGTTGGTGTCTTTGGCATTGGTTGTCAAAGAGGGAGAGATTACTGTATGTCATAATGATTAGTGATGGAGGGAGAGATTACTGTATGTCATAAATATTACTGATGGAGAGATTGACGATAGAGGGAGAACTTTATCAGAAACATAGATTAATGTAAGAGGGAGAAATCTGTATTTCAATAATTGAGGGAGTTTTTTTTGGATGAGAACTAGAATGAAGCTAAAGACATTAATAAAATTTGATGAGAATCATAATGAAGCTAAAGACATTAATAAAATTTGACAAGAATCAGAATGAAGCTAAGGACATTAATAAAAATTTCATTCTTATATCTGCTGCTCTATAATTCTTTGTATTATGACATGTTGTGTTGCCATCAATGCCAAAGAGGGAGATTGTTGATGACAATTATTCAATTTTGTATTGTCATTGATGTTTACACAAGTATAGTGATGTTTACACAAATGTCTAATCCTATCCGATCACAGTTAGTTCATGCCAAGCACTCTCGGGCATTGAAGAGGACCAAAGTGATTTTCAGTTCTAACTGAGCTCACTCGGGCATTACAGTGTTGGTCGGACGTTGAAGGATTTCAGTGTTGACTGAGTTAAATAGTTAGTGTCAACCGACTAACAGTAGTTTATATTTTATGGATAATTGACTATATGCATCCGATAGACATGAGTTTTATTATTTATTTAGAAGGATATTAAGGTCGACTTGACAAGGCTTATCATATATATATATATAAGGTCAAGTTTGGATTGGAAGTGTGAAAGGTATGTGTGTTTATGACATGAAGAGTGAAGGTGAAATCAGATGGGATTCTGATTGAGGATAGAACACAGAGGACTGCAACAGAATATCCAATCAGTGAGGATCAAGAATTAATCTAGAATAGAGATCTGAATCAGCAAAGACAGTTGCTTATCAAAATAGGTCAATCCATTATTACTTTGTAACAATTGTAGCAGTGATCAAAATATCTTAACATAGTAGACTTAACAGTCTTTTTATAAATCCTCTCACAAGGTGACATTTCTACATTGAAGTGTTTGAAGACCGCTCACAAGGCCACTCCTTGCAGGGTGATTAAATCCTCTAACAGGGTCACACCTAACAGTGTGTTATTGTAACCTTTACACAGGGTTGGCTCCTAATAGTGTGATGTAGGAGCATTCTGGGTGTAAAGGCAATCTTGCATCACCCAAAAACATGTGTTTTATATTCAATAAAGGCTATTTTGTACAAAGCTGCTATTTTTGGAAACTTGCTATTTTTTAGTAAGTTGGCCGTTTGAACTCAGAATGTTCTAATTTTTCAGGTGAAGGTTCATCTTAGTCATATAAGCATGTCAATTGAATTTCATTACCAGATCATATGTATTGGTGAAGTTATTAAGAATTTACAGTTGCAATTTTAGGGTGCAAAACCTTTGAGCTCAATTTTCAAGACCTTAGAGGCTCTGGATCGAGTCAGCCACTGTAGATTGCGATCTCCCCTTTCTGAAAAGTGGTTATAATAGCCAATCGGAGCTACGGTTCAAAAGTTATGGCTTCCGGAAGTTGGGCTACCTAATCTCATATTTTGTAAATATTTAAAGCCGACCCTTTTGTAATAAAAGTGAAAAAATAATTAAATGCTAAGGGTAGTCGACCTTAATGGCTAGATTTTGGAACCTTCTCGGGCGGTGGAAAAATTGCATATTTAAGGAAGGCCCGTAGTCTTTTCTAGGGCATTTTGGGTGGTTATTTGAGGCTTTGCCCTACAGATTATTGTACGGGATGCCCATGTGGCTTTTGATATTATAATTCTAAAGTTTGTAATTCCACATTTGTGGAGCCAATAAGAAGCCAATTTTCTGTTCTTGCAAATTTCTCTTGTTTCTCTCTGTTTCTGTTGTGTACTTGTGGTATTAAGGGGAGTCCCCTTCATCATAGGGCTCACTTCAAAAGAGGGAAAAACAGTGACTAGTTGCAAATTGGTGGTTTTTCCCATATTGAGTTTCCACGTTAAATCTTGATATTATCTGTGTACATTTCATTTTCTTTATGGTTTATGTTTTTTCAATTAATTACTAAAGGATAATCATAGTTAATATCTTAAGATTTTCTATGTTAACCGAGTGACAGTAGAATATCTGTGTTAACCAAGAAACATTGATAAATTTGTTTAAGACATCTAAGGGACTTGGATTTGTTTTTGTGGTAACTGATTCACCCCTCCCCTCTCAGTTACTCAACTCATTTCCAACAGGATGAACAAGATGAATATGTCATTAATTGGACCGAGGGTGAGGAAGATAACATTGAATAGAGAACACAACATGTGATCCACCTGACCGAAGAACAACTGTTAGTAAAAGAAAACAAAAAAGTCTAAATCTAAGTCAGATGAAGTTAGAGTTACCTCTTTGCCTTCCCTGACCTCTGTTTCTAACATTCCTGCTCTGATTGATAATGTAGGTTCTACAAGGAAGCAACAAGTTAAGGCTACTCGAAAGAAAGATACTGCAGATTGTACACCCGAAGCTTCTTTTCAAAGGCTCACCAGATCAAAGACCAAGTCTAAGATAAAGAGTAAAAAGTCTCAGGGGAATGTGCAAACTATCAATCTGGATGATGATAAACTCGAAGATATGAGTTACCAAATAGGTGAAGAGGAACATGTGGGCAAAGATCTCTTTGATCTTGATGATGTGATGCTAGAGGTCATGGACACAAAAATGAAGACACCTGAATAATCAGCTGTAGTTACTACAACACAAAAGTGGTTGACTTCTTCTGTGAATAAGAAGCGTAGTTTGGTTCCTGTTTCAGTTCCTGTTCAGGATATTGTCAATAAATACATTCATACAACTCCCAAGGCCAAAAAGATGAAGAGCACTACTCGAATATTTGCGGATACAAATATAGGGAAGTGGACCGCTGAAGTAGCCACTTATAGACCAAAGGAAGGAGAACATGAACTCATGGCTGAAGATTTTGAAGTCACTAAGGTTGAGTTGGGAACCATGGACCACGCATGAAAGAATCATTTGTTCAAAGAAATAACCCAACAAATGTTATTGACTTCCTGGCAAGAAAATAGAGAAAATAAAGAAATGAAACAAATGATTGTGTCATTGTCTCAGTTCATAAACACCTTTTGCGACTTTGATGCTACACCACTGATTCAATCTCCACAGTTCTTTAATCCAAACTCTAATGAAAGAAAAAATCAGTTGAAAAAAGTTCAGCATGGTCGGGCCTTAGTTTCCACTGTAGATGAATGGATGAATGAGGTGATTAAAAGTGGTCTCAAGTATGTCAAAGATTCCCAGGTCTTTCTTCATGATACTAAATCCCTGGTGGGAGAATTGCAGACACAACAACAGGTATGGGATAGAGAAGAAGAGAAATGGGTTTCTTCTATGATGAAGTTCCTGGAGATTGAAAGGTACGATTATACCAAGTTCTATGCAGAAAAGTCTTTGAAATATTCTGATGAGTCAACCTTCTTCATTTTAAGAAAGAACATTGGCTGGCGTATTTTGGCCATCAGGAATACTATAACCAAAACTAAGGTTTGTGAAACTGAGTCTAAAATATCCAGTAGGCTATGTTGAATGAGCTGAAAGTTATTAATTCTACTTATGCATATTCAACAAGTTATCCAAGCATACAAATAATGGAAGCTGACTCATTCCAAGCATACAAATAATGGAATCTGAATCATTCCATTGCAGATGAAGGAGAAATGCCCACTGGTAGCAAAGAATGTGCCGCTAATAAAGAATCTGATTTGGAATTTTAGTTTCTTTTAATTGCATGCAAAATTTAAGGATAGGTGTCCTTTTTACTATGGTTATGTTTAAATAACTGTTGGTCCGAGAGGTTGGGTTTTCAGGGAGACCTCTCAGTTTATTGAAACTATAAGAAAGAAAGTTAGAAGCTGTGAAAGGGTTCAGATTTTGTTGAGAAGACTAGATAAAATTTTGATATAGCTTATTAGTTGTCAGCTAGATACCTGAATGAATCTGGTTTTACTATGAAAACAATATATACTTTTTTGAATGTACTGCAATAATGAAAGATGTATACGATTATATTTTAAATATGTGCTGTTTGAAATGAGTGAATGAATCTTCCGTGCTGGCATTTTAATTCATTCTATATTGTGTTTTAAAAGTCTCACAGTAGCTTGACTTGATCTATAATCTTTATCTCATTTTTAAATCATTGTCATTCAATTTTCACGTAGTTACCATTTGCACAAAATTGTGCTCTCTCTCTCTCTCTCTCTCTCTGATGCAAAGTGGGCATCTAGAAGCTTGGCAAAGGTCTCTCAATAGGGAAAGGTACCCTAGGTTGTTGTCTTTGTGATGGTCACAAGGCTTCACACTTATCACAAGTGTGGTGGAAGGACTTGATTAAGGTTCTCACAACCCCAAAACCCCAAGGGTAACCTAATCACTAGGTTTATCAATCCTTCAATACCAACTATCTAGGTTGGTATCACAAGCCAATGACCCTCAATCACAAGAATACCCCCAAAATGACATGTAGGACCAGGGGTGACCTATGCTTGTAGATTTGGTCTATTTAGGTTCCTACTTCTTAGTTCCAATGGTTCTTTCACTCAAAGGCAACCCATACCCCATAGTTGCTTCACAAACCTAGGCTTTTGCTTGTAGCCTTTTTTAGAGGGAATTTTGATCTCATATGAGATTTATCCACACAACCATATGAACTGATCAGGGTTTTAGATACCCTTTTTGGCCAAAGGATTTGGAATTAAGCCTTGGAACTTGGAATTGAAAAGAAGACAGAATGGTGAGCCAAATTGCTCTACTGATTAGCCCTAATTAGGCCTCCAATTACACTAAAAGTACCCTTTAGATACATCCAATGCCCAAAATTAATATTGGATCATGTGAGGGGTTGCACAAATGTCTCCTCCTCCAACTTAGAGCCTCTGATCAATCCCAAGACAAAAGTTATGACTGCTGTCCTAAATCAGGATTGGTGCATACATGTGCATATACACCTAGGGCATCAATTATTTCCCACTTCCATGCAGATTGAGAACCCTATCTTGCAGAATGTTAAAGGGAATCCTAGGAGCAATCTTTCCACTAAGGGGTATTAGTTTCCCATGGTGGAAAGTGAAGATACACACAATTTTGTAAGAAACCCTCACCTAGGGCCTATAATCCAAGCAGTGGGATTGAAAATTAGATAACTTGCAACCTACAAATGATAAAATCATGAGACCAAAACCAAAAGGAAGAATATTCAAACCAATATCTCCCTGTGTTATATTTACATGCTTCCCTGGCCGTACCTATCCATACACGATGACTGTTCTTCCCAGAATGCAAGAAAATGGTTATATTTTATTGATTTCAAAATAACAATTACATCTCTAACCTACCACCCACCTAAATGGTATATTGTAGGAACTCCCAATGGTTACAAAACAATTTTGAACCAACTTGACCGTTTGGGAGTTGATTTTCAAAAAGTTGTTAAGTTTTGCTCAAAAGTTGCTTGACAACTTTTGAGCAACTTTTACATTTTGTGCATTTTTGCAACTCTAGTGACCAAATTTGGTCAATATGTTATTGAGATGATCCCTAGTCGATCCAAACACTAAAAACTCAAAAAAACCTAATTCTAGGGTTTGGGATCATAATTGACTCATAGTGACCCAAGGGCTTATATTGTGCCAATCTTGGTACTATGGTCTTACATGGTGATCCAATGATTAAACCTAGTGTGTTTATGTTTGAAAAGGCCTCTTAGGAACTTGAATGAACCCCTAGGGTCCATAGGAGCATGTGGTTTAATTTGGGTGCTCCTGCACCATACTCCCCATGAGATGAGAACTCAAGTTCCCACTTGAGGATAGTTGAGCAACATTGGCACGCCATGTTGTTTGATCTGGTCTTCAGACATCCAGGTAGCATCTATGGAGGGAAGACCTTTCCATTTAACTAAGTACTGCATGTACTTGTTCCTTTGTGTCTACTTCAAGACTTTGGTGTCCAAAATGGAGTCCAATTCCACTGGCTTGCTTGGTGGGAGATTGGTGACATAGTCTTCATCATTCAAAACTGTCTATTTGCTTTGATCATTTGGTTGATCTATTGTGCCCTTATAGGGAGTGAGGTCTGCAACATTGAATATTGGATAAATTTTCAATGTGGGAGGAAGAGAGATCTCATATGCATTCTCACCCATTGTGTTAAGGATAGTGCATGGTCCAAATTTTTTCATGTGAAGCTTGGAATATCTACCCTTAGGTAGTCTCTCTTTCCTCCAGAATGCCCATACCTTGTCTCCAACTTTGAAGTGGATTTCCCTTCTTCTTTTATTTGCATGTTCCTTGTATTTCAAAGTTGATCTTTGTAGTGTTTCTTTCACCGCATGCTGCACCTTTGTTATAAGTTCTTCTAGTTCTTGTCCTTGAGCACTAATTTTGAAGTCAAATGGAAGTTCTACTAGATCCAATGGTCCTTTGGGGTGAAGGCCATATACTGCTTGGAAGGGGGTCTTACCTATTGACCTTTTCATAGAATCATTGAAAGCAAACTCTGCTTGGGGCAAGAGCACATCCCAACTCTATGCATACTATTTGGTTAGGCATCTTAGGATATTTCCTAAGGATCTGTTTACTACCTTAGTATGTCCATCTGTTTGTGGATGATAGGCAAAGCTGTAGGTTAGATTAGTGCCAAGTTTCTTGAAAAGTGTCCTCCAAAAGTGGCCTTGAAACTTCACATCCCTATCAGATATAATTGTCTGAGGTAAACCATGAATCCTAACTACCTCTTTAAAGAAAACATGGGCAATATGAGAAGCATCATTTGTGCTTTTACAAGGTACAAAGTGGACCATTTTACTAAATCTATCCACTATTACAAAAACACTATCAAAACCTTGCTTTGTTCTAGGTAACCCCATGACGAAATCCATGGAGATTGACTCCCATGGTCTAGAGGGGATTGGTAAAGGTTGATGTAACCCTTGATTTGTTGACACACCTTTTGCTTCTTGATAGATGGTGCAAGTTTCAATGAACTTCTTGACATCATTGTTCATCCTTGGCCAAAAATAACTTCTTTTCACCATGTCTGCAATCTTGTCAATGCCAAAGTGTCCTACTAGTCCACCACAATGCTTTTCTCTTATTATATTTGTCCTCATGGAATATTTGGGGATGCATAGTTGAGCTCCTTTGAATAGGAGTCCAATCTGAATTAGATATTCAGAAAAATCAGTATGGTATCTTCCAACCATCTCTGTACAAACTTGAAAAATCTCTGCAAAATCAGGGTCATCATGGTATAGATGTTTAAGGAATCAATTCCCACACTTTGGAGTTGGATCTTTTCAATCAGACCCACTCTTCTACTGAGTGCATCAACAACTTTTTTTGCTACACCCTTCTTGTTTTTGATGTTGAAGGTGTATGCCTGCAACTGTTCTACCCATCTGAGATGTCTAACAGAGAGTTTCTCTTGTGAATTTAGAAAACTCAATGCATGATTGTCAGTGTATACTACAAACTCTTTGGGGATTAGGTAGTGTCTCTATTTCTTGAGGGCTTGGACCATGGCATAGAGCTCCAAGTCATAGGTTGAGTACTTCCTTTTAGCCTCATTTAATGTCTCTGGGAAGAAGGCAACTGGTTTACCTTCTTGGCTGAGGACTGCACCTATTGCCAAGTTACTTGCATCTGTCTCCACTGTGAAGACCTTGTTGAAATCAGAGAGAGTCAAGATAGGATACTAAGAGACTCTATTCTTCAAGTATTGAAATGCATCATTGGATTCTTTTGTCCAAGAAAACTTGTTCTTTCTACCTCCTTTAATGGTGTCAAGTATTTTTGAACACACATGACTGAAGTTTTTAATAAACTTCCAATAGAAGGTGGCCAATCCATGGAAACTTCTTACATCACCTTGGTTCTTGGGTGGAGGCCAATTAACTATGGCTACAACCTTCTCTGGATCCATTTTGAGGGTTTCTTGTGAGATCACAAATCTAAGGAACACAAGTTCCTTCTTCATAAACATGCACTTTTCCAAGTTGATCACCAACTTGTGTTGATGAAGTCTTCTTAGGATGTGTTCTACATGATTAAGATGTTCTTCTTTTCTATGAATGGATATCAGTATGTCATCAAGATAAATAAAAAAAAATTTACCAATGAAATCGATGAATATATCATTCATAAGCCTCATAAAAGTACTAGGGGTATTGCTTAGCCCAAAGGGCATTACTAACCATTCAAACAAACCTTCAGTGGTCTTGAATGTTGTTTTCCATTCATCTCCTAGTTTGATTCTGATCTGATGGTAGCCAGACTTCAAGTCTATCTTGGTGAAGTAGAAAGCACCTCCTAGTTGATCCAATAGATCCTCAATTCTTGGCATGGGGAATCTATATCTTATAGTGATCTTGTT
>MU224089.1:334560-366981 GCA_018584345.1 Thuja plicata
AAATCAAAGAAATCAGCCACAACTGAACCAAAGGAATCAAACTCAATTCAATCAGAGAAATCAACCTCAAAGAAACTTGCAGAACATTACATGTCAGATATGTAATTACAATGGACACACAACCAAGAAATTCAGCATGATGAATAACAACATCAGACCTCCTATCATTTGTCACTCATGTGGAAAGGCTGGACACATCTCAAGGTCTTGCAGATCAAGAACAAAAGGAAAAGAGAATCCTAAGAAGTGTTTGTTTGAAGAATCATGAGAAGTTAAGTTTGTGGAAGCTAAAGCTAACTCAGATAAAATATGGGTCGAAGTAAAGAAGGATAATGAAGAGAAAAAGGTAGTAGATGCATCCTCAATGGATGAACCTTCTACTTTTGGATAGTTGACCCTCATGGTCTTAGGGGGAGCTATTCTAGCTCTGAACCCTTGTGTGGCTGGTATACTCACCTCTGAGTATGCGCCTATGGATTCATGCATGTGATCATGAATTAAGGTTGTATGCATTCATGCATTGCCTTTACTTCATTTAGAACAAAGTTTGAAATTCTCTTTGTAAACCGCTTTACAACAACAAGCATTAAATGCAATTAATCTTTATATAAATTGGAAAAAGATCTTAAAAGCCTCACTTTGCATTTGAGATTGAAGCATTCAGAAAGAAGATAAGCATCAAGCATCAAAGCACTATAGCTTAAAGGATCAGTTGGTTTGTGAATGGATTAATGATTGGAACGGAACCCTAGCAGTCGTGTCGTTTCAAAATCGTCGTGAAACCGTACTTAACCAAGTTGTAAGTAAGTATGGAAACCCCTCTTATATTCGACATTGCTGAAAGGAAGAGATTTGTCTTTAAGAAGCATCCATTCAAGTCCATACTAGATGATGTCGAAGGAGCATTCTCTAGGACTCTTCTTGGAGTCGTACATGTAGAAGACATCCACACATATGTTTATTGCAAAAATTAAACAGTTAGAGACAACATCATTGCATCTCTCATGGGTTCTATGATGAAACCAGACTATACATTCAAGGATGAATATGCGTATCTCACTAATAACCCTATCTTTGAGTATTCCAATGCACATGAGTTCTATAAGCCAGAATGGGTGAAGATATTACTGAGCAGGATACATGATGATCTATACTAGATAGGTGAGGTTCCTGTCCGCATCACTGTAGATCTAATTGATGAGATGACTGGACTTCCTAAGACTGGACCAGCTCTTCCTACTAGCAAGGATGTTAAGAAGCAGGTTGAACAAGTCTTCTTATCTAGAAGTGATAGGCGTGACATGACTGTTGATCCCATTAAGGAGAAAGACATCAAACTACCCACTATGATACTTGGATACAAGTTTCATCAAGCAAGCAGACTAAACAGTGTGTCTGCAGCAACAGTTCTGGTAGCAATAAGGATAGTGAGAGATAACACTCAATACAATCTCTGTGAATTATTGTATGCACAGCTGATAGAGAATATCAAAGCCATTAAGAATGAAAAGAGCAAGATATTCAGGTTTGGCTCTTTGATCATCTATTTATACTTCCACATTGTTGGTAAAGTTACAAATCTTTACCTAGATAGGAGCAAGCCCACTATGTCTCAGATATCACTAAAAGCTACATCAGAGAGTAGTGCAAAGGATTCTATAGACATGGATATCAAAACTTTCAGGATCAAGATGCAGAAGAGGTTCAGGATACCTGAGAAAATAGTTGAGAAGTACAAAGACACCATATGCTTCATGGTGGAGACTGATTGTACTTGCATTGAGGCAGTTGAGCCTAGAAAAAAATACATTCACCCTCTTGGTTATGAAGTTGAAGGACATGTTTTGGAAGTTTATGCACAAGTCCTATCTGCGCCCAAGGATCCCAATGAACCTAGATGGAGTACTTATAGAGAAAAGACAAATCAAGTTGATTCTGTCTTATACAGTGCTGACAAAAAAAGGAAGGCATCAAGGATTACCTCAAATATCCTAAAAGTTCATGGTGTTACACAAGAAGATCTTGATAGAGCTAGAGAAGCTAAGATAGCCAAAGAACTTGAGAAAACTCCTACAGAAGAGAAAATAGAAAAGACTGATGATATGCCTAAAAGGAAAAAGAAGAAATCAAATGTAGACACATCTGCGCCATCAACCACCATTGATCTGGAATCCTCTCCACCTTATGTACTAAGAAAGAAGTCTAGAGGAAGGAAGGAAGCGCCCACTAGTCATCCATCCTCAAGAACTACAGGGAGCAAGGTAAAGAACACACAAGTTCCTCCTGAGGTAGGTTTTAGACCTGTCTTAATGTCTTAAGGAACAAGATTGTCAATGAAGGGAGACTAGATACAATTACAAAGGTTTATGAAAAGTATCAGGAGATAGATAAATCTGAGATACACTCTATGGTCATCTCTCACATGATCAAGTTTAAAAAGTCTATTCTAGAACTCAAAATAGTGATACCAGACAAGCTATGGAACATTCTAGAGATAATGAAAAGGCATGCAATCGAGGAAGATATGAGGATTAGATAAGAAACATTGGATAATCTTCCTCCTATTTGTGCACATGATGAGAAGGAAATTCTATTAGATTTGGTAAAGCCTCATCTCAGAACAAAGACAAGGACTCTTCATATTATGAACAAAGAGTATGAGTTAGTTGGGAAAGAGATTGAAAAATATTTTGCACAAGTGTTTATGGATAGACATATGTATCCATCAATGGCACCTACAAAAAAGGTAACTCCAGTTCCTCCCAAACAGGTTATATTACCAGTGATTCAGAATGCACCTAAGACAGGTCCACAGGTGTCAACGCCCTCAGTTTCAGTAACTTCTAATACAACAAAAGATATAGGGGAGACTATAGTGATTGATAATATCAAGATATCCATGATAGCTTCTGATAATGATATGGACAAAGTTGATAAAGCATTTGTAAGCACTGAAGAAACAGAGGAGGTGTGCACTGATGACACATCTTTACAACAAAATGAAGTCCCCCCTAATGATTCAACAGATTTGAATAAAGAACAAGACAATCAAACTAATGAGATACCAACTATGGAGATCCGAGTAAAAAGGGAATGCATGGATACTAGTCAGAATACTATATTGATACCATCCATTCAACCATCCAACTCATTGTTGTCAAGTTTAACTCCTGAATCAGCAAGTTTGGATGCATGGGGAAAAGAAGACCTAATCAAGATCAGTGTCCTAGCCATGGAAAAAGCCAAAGAGAAACAGGTTATGAGAAACCCTCTCTTCTTGGAATCAGTAAACATTTTGAATGACCTAGTGCCTGCGGACAAGAAAGTAGCAAAAATTCAATCATTTGATGATGTAGACAGTATCCTAACAAGATTCAAAGCACATTTTACAAGCTTAGTAGACTCAACCATGAGAATTGAAGAAGATGAGTATAAAAAGGAAAGATTAAATGAACTGGTAAAGAACTTTACCTTAGATCTAAAATCATTAAAGATAGGTCAGTCTATGTTGAAAGAATTGGCAGCAAAAGGCAGGAAGGTTATAGCAAGATGCATGGACAGATGAAAACTCACCTCTGAACACATCAAAAAGATAGAGGAGGCATATATCTTGGTTGAAAATGTTAGAAAATCAATTGAAACATCCACGCAATACATGAATATCTGCAACAATATCTATCAAGGTCAATTGGACAAGATAGAAAAAGATAAAATGGAGATCAGTAAGATAAGGATTAGGCAAACTCAATTGAGAAATGCACTTGTGCCCTCCTTAGCAGTTATGGATGAGAACATTAAACAGATTGATGCAACCATTGCTACCTATGATCAAGGACACAACATGGATTTGACAAAGATGAAAAAGCTTACATATGTCTTATGCGCCCATCTCCAAACAATTGATGCACTAAAGGCATTTTGGTAACAAGAGATAAAGAATCTGCAGATAGCCTATCTATATGTATACATGGAGTAAGTATTTAAAGACTTAAAATTTTGACACCTTTGTCATTAATGTCAAAGGGGGAGTAATGTATGTATGAGGAGAAGTGTATATACAGTTTTTGATGTTAGTCAAATTTGAGTAACTTATCCACATTCCTTTGTTTCCAATAATGACAAAGGGGGAGATTGTTGGAAAGTTGAGTCCCAGGGAGTATATGGCTTATTTTGTGTTGTCATTATGGCAACAAAGTCATATGAAGTTTTGACAGTAAACTATGAGGTGAAAATTGACTAAGTGTAGAAGACAGAACAGAATAGTGACTTGCAGTCGATCAGAGCATTAGTGCACATGTGTATGACCACATCAGGATATGCGCGTTTAGACTTAAGATCTATGGTATGTTTTTATGCTTACCCTATACACGCATGGTACAGAATGGAAGTACAAACAAGTTACATAAAGAACAAGTACACTAGTAGTTCAAAATATAGAGCATGAAGTTGACTTCATGATTTTGATTAGCGTGTAATATTTTATTATGTAAAGGCTAAGCACCTATTGTAATAAGTTTGTAATCATATATTAAACATTTTTTTAAACACGCTTAAGCCAATTTGTTTGGAAGCGTTGTGAATTTTTTTTTTGGGTCGACTAAGGTCTTGTTTATAGTCGCATCTATTCAGGCATAAACATATATATATGCAATGTAAAGATATATTTGAAGTGTCAAAGAAATAGCCAGAGAAGATATATAAGTAGAGAAGTATGAAGATATCAATATGAGATAGAGCCCTTAAAGAAGACAAGAGCATAAGCGCATAACTAGAATTGATCAAACATCTGTGTCACATTCAGTAGTTCACTTTTGGATATAGTGCATTATCTATTCTCAGGAGGTTGTAGCCTTCTTTCTCATTGAGCAGTGAGCTCTTGGACAGTGAGTCCTCACCCCTAAAAGGGTTGTTTGTAAAATAATCCTAATAGGGTTAGGCCTTTAACCAAGTCATTGTACTTGCATTATAAAGACTGCTCCTAACAGGGCAAAGGAACTTTAACAGGCTCATTATACTAGTGCATTATTTGTGGGTACTAATTCCCACCATAATTTTCCTCTAATCAAGCTTTCCCCGTAATCATATTATGTGTTATGTGATCTTGTGTTAAGCTTCAAGTGATATCTAATTGATTTATGTTTAAAGTGCTAAAATTGAATAATTAGCTAAACATTGATTCACCCCCCCTCTCAGTGTTTCCAACATCATTGCTGACTGCATCAGCCTCTGGTCTCATAAACTTGGGTTCCTAGGGTCTGAACTGATCTCCCCTATCACCTTCCATATCTTCTCTGTCATCTCTCTGGGCTTTATGCTCATAATCCCTGTGCTTATCATCAATTTATGATCTATGTAATGCGACAGAAGCATCACGTGATCTCTCCCTACTCCAGTCCCTCAGTAATACCATCTGTCTCAAGGTGTCAAAAAGCTCAAGTAATACATAAGCTACATGATGCTGGCCAGCTTCTATGTTCCTAAAGGTCTCCCTAGCATCTTTATCTATATCTACTTTAGTAGTAGCTATGGGTTATGCAATACCTGCTGAACCACCTGGATTATTAGCATCACCAACAAGCACTGCGCCAAACTAAATATCGACATCCCCTTCATTTGGTGGGGGTGAAGGACCTCTCCAATGGTAATTCCTACCGGGAATAAATCTCCTGTCATCTGCCATAATTAAATTCCCAAATAATAATAATAATAATAATAATAATAATAAAGAATGAACTTGATTTCCCTGTAGGCTGGCAGGAAACCACTCTGATACCACTGAAATGAGTCTGACTAGCTCTTTTGGAAATTTAATTGCAAAGCTCCAGATTATCTAATATTATGATACCTTTCCCAATCATTTTCAAGGTAATTTGAAAAGTGTGTATATAATCTCTTTTGTTTTTGTGAAAAAAACCTCTCAATATATAAAATGTCACAAATAAACAATAGTCTTTTTGGTATTTTCAGAATTCTAGAAAAGTAAGTCAATCACTACAACCAAATTGAAATTTTGTATGTTTAAAAAACTAAACATACCATTTGGATATTTAATATTAGCAAAGAATCAACTACTAAGTCACATGCAACCTGGATCAACACGCCTATTAACGCTTTTCTTTTTGAATGCATGCGGCTGATGAATAATATTGACCAACACCCCACATCAACCTGTACACTAAAATTCTTGGCAACGTCTTTCCTTAACTCTCATGAGACAGCAATAGTGATGCTACCTTAAGTTGACAGTCTGGGCGTTCAGCTGTAACACTACAACTCCACTTACAAACACTGGTGTCAAATGCAATTAGATGAGATTCAGATACAAGTTTAATACACCCACTAACTCCAATGAAACCCTTCAATTCCTTTAGACTCTCCAATTGTAAATAAGTGGATGCAATCACTGAAATTAATTCTACGCCCAACAATGATATCTAAAACTCCAAATGCTAAATTGACCTCTTGATGCAGGTCCCAATTCAAAATGAAAATTGATTTTAGAATTAATTACACTCCAAATCCACAGACAAAAACTTTTAGAATAAATCAACTTCTCCCTTAGCCACAACAAAATAGAAGAGAGATGTAGAAAATGTTTACCTCGGCACATTTTCCAATTTGCAGAACTCAGAAACCCTTATACTTCAGCAAGGGCACAATTCAGAAAATTCTGGCACAGAGCCACAAAGTCAAAAGTTTAATCAATAATTGAATGCCAATCATAATGAAATGAGCTCATAGTTATAACCCATCCTTGGCCAGAGTTTCCCAAAAAGAGCTTCAATTCACAGCTCTTTTAATTATCAACTTCTAAAACATTATTATAATAAAGTATTACAACAATATAACTTTAATTATTAATTAATAAATAATAAATGAGTAAATATGAGCTCGTGCAATAAATCCAACATCTGCTTGTAGGTGATGACTAACTACCAGAGCCACCCACTGTACTGCCAAAAATGGCAATTGCCAAAATAGAATTACTAAAAATAGTAAGTCCCCAACCAAAGAATTGCACAAATTGAATATAGACTGGAGCACTGACCACTGCTGATATTGTCCTACCAGAAATAGAAACTGACCAAACTGACTTACTAAAAATAGTAATTCCAGACTTACTAAAAATAGCAAGTCTGCCAACTGGGACCCTCAAAACCAGGCATCAACTCACGAGGGTCGTGATAATGAGATGACAAAGCCACTGCCAATACTTGCTAAAATTGGGGACATCACACGAAGATGGTGTAAATTGCACCTAGTGTAGTGCCTAATTTTGATTTGAATCTATGGTCATCTTGTAATCATAAGATTTGATCTCTAGTTTGTTTAAGCATTATTATTTGATTATTATTTAATTTTTTGTTTAGATTTTTTATAGGGTCTGGGTTCTCTTCAATATAGAGTTCAATTTCATTTAATATTAGGGATAAGGTTCTATTTGGTTTAATGTTTAGGGTTATAATTCAATTTACTTTATTGTTAGGATTAGCATTTAATTTGGTTTAGTGTTAGTTTTAGTGTATAATTTGATTTACAATCAGGGTTCAATTTTGTTTAGTGTTAGCCAGAGCTATAATTTGGCTTGGTATTAGAGTTAGATTTGGTTTAATATTCAATGACATTTTCAGTTATCGAACTATTTAGTTGTGTTATAGTCAAAGTTCAATTTTGTTTAGGTTTAGGGTTTAATTTAGTTTAGATTAATAGTTTAATTTGGTCTAGGATATAATTAGGCTTAGGTTTAGGGTTAAATTTAGTTTACTGTTAGGTTTTAATTTTCTTTAATGTATGAATTCAATCTAGTGTAGGTTTAGGATTACATTTTATAAGGTTTAAATAATTGAGGTTAAATTTGGTTACTAATAGGGCTAGGGTTAGAGTTAGAGGTTAAAATAAGGTTTAGTGCTTAATTAGATTTATTTGGGGTTTTATTTTTGTTTATTGTTAGTGTTACGCTATTTTGTTTTATGATTAGGGTTCAATTTGGTTTAGTGTTCAATTAGCTTTAGGAATTGGGTTTTATTTTGTTTAGTGTAACAACTATGGTTCAATATATTTTTACACTAGACTTAGGGCTCAATTTTGTCAACAATTGGGGTAATGGATTAAGTTGGTGTACTATTGAATTATCTTTATGATTATGCCTAAAATTTGGGTTGTTATTTAGAGTTAGGGTTACAATTCAATTAAATTTAGGGTTAATGTTAAATTTTGTTTAGTGTTGGGTTTAGGAATATCTATAGAGTGATAGTTAGTGGTAGACTTCAAAGTTGGTTTATGGTTAATGCTCAATTTGGTTTATGTTTTAGGTTTATAGTTAATGTTCAATTTGGTTTAGGTTTATGGTTAATGCTTAATTTGGTTTAGGGAATAACTTATATTTATCTTCTCTCTCCTACCCTCCTACCTATATCTCTCTAACTCTTCTGATATTCTCTCTCCCTCCTTCCATCTTCTCTCTTCTCTCCCCTCTAGCTATCTCTCTCATTCTACCCCCCCATCACATTAGGTTCAAAGTCAAGGTTGGTATTTATTTAAGCTTATGGTCGAGTGAGGTTTAGGTTTAATAGTGTTTAAGGTTATGTTTTAAAAGGGTTCCAAGATTTTATTTGATTCTATGTCCTGTAGATTTTTTTGGATAAAAAGAGAAACACAAATTTGATAATCACTAGGTTTAGTTTCTTATAGTGCTTCATCAAGTTTAGGGTTAGGGTTCAATTTTCTTTAGTGTTCAAATACTATTAGTGTTAGGGTTCAATTTTCTTTATTGTTAAGGTTCGGGTAAAATTTGGTTTAGAGTTACTGTTTAATTTTTTTGGGTGTTCATTTAGTTTTATGAGTAGGGTTCAAATTGATTTAGGGTTTTGATTACAATTCAATTTGGTTTAGGTTTAGAATTTATTTTCATTTATAGTTAGGGAACTAAGTTTGAATTTTTTATGTGTTAGGGGTAGGGTTTGATTTGGATTGGGGTTTGTGTTTAGCTTTGTCTACTATCAAGTTTAAGATTCAATTTTGTCTATTTTTATCTTATGGATTACTATTTTTGTTTAAAGATTGTAATCACATTAGGTTCAAAGTAAAGGTTGGTACTTATTTAAGCTTATGGTTGAGTGAGGTTTGGGTTTAATAGCATTTAAGGTTATTTTTTAAAAGGGTTCTAGGGTTTGATTTGATTCTATGTCCTATATATACTTTTGGATTAAAATAGAAACACAAATTTGATAACCGCTAGGTTTAGTTTATTATACCGATTCATCAGGTTTAGGGTTAGGGTTCAATTTTATTTAGTGTTAAAATACTCTCAGTGTTAGGGTTTAATTTTATTTATCATTAAGGTTAGGGAAAATTTTGGTTCAGAGTTAGTGTTTAATTTGGTTTGATGTTCATTTAGTTTTATAATTAGAGTTCAAGTTGATTTAGGGTTTTCATTACAATTCGAATTGGTTTAGGTTTAGAATTTGTTTTTGTTTATTTTAGGGAACTAAGTTTCAAGTTCTTATGTGTTAGGGGTAGGGTTTAATCTAGATTGGGGTTTGGATTTGGCTTTGTCTACTGTTAGGTTTAAGATTGAATTTGGTCTATTTTTAGTTTTAGGATAACTATTTTTAAAAATATTCTAATCACATTAGGTTCAAAGTCAAGGTTGGTACTTATTTAAGATTATAGCTGAGTGAAGTTTGGGTTGAATAGTGTTTAAGTTTGTGCTTTAAAAGGGTTTCAAGATTTGATTTGATTATATGTCTTATAGATTTGTTTGGATTAAAAGAGAAACACAAATTTGATAATCGCTAGCTTAGTTTCTTAAACTGCTTCATCAAGTTTAGGGTTAGGGTTCAATTTCCTTTAGAGTTTGAATACTCTCAGTGTTAGGGTTCAGTTTAATTTATCATTAAGGTTAGGGTAAAATTTGGTTTAGAGTTAGTGTTTAATATGGTTTGGTGTTCATTTAGTTTTAGGATTAAGGTTCAACTTTATTTAGGGTTTTCATTGCAATTCAATTTGGTTTAGCTTTAGAATTTATTTTTGTTAATTGTTAGGGAACTAAGTTTCATGTTTTTGAGTGTTAGGGGTAGGGTTTAATTTGGATTGGGGTTTGGGTTTAGATTTGTATACTATAAGGTTTAAGATTCAATTTTTACTATGTTTATTTTTAGGATAACTATTTTTGTTTAAAGATTGTAATCACATTAGGTTCAATGTTAAGGTTATACTTATTTACGCTTATGACCGAGTGAGGTTTGGGATTAATAGTTTTTAAGTTTTTTTTTAAAAAGGGTTCTAGGATTTGATTTGATTCTATGTCTTATAGATTTATTTGGATTAAAAGATAAACATAAATTTGATAACGGCTAGGTTTAGTTTCTTATATTGCTTCATCAAGCTTAGGGTTAGGGTTCAATTTTCTTTAGTGTTCAAATACTCTTAGTGTTAGGATTCAATTTTCTTTATTGTTAAGGTTAGGGTAAAATTTGGTTTAGAGTTAGTGTTTAATTTGGTTTAACTTGATTTAGGGTTTTGATTACCATTCAATTTGGTTTCGGTTTAGAATTTACAATTAAAATCTAATTTTTTTTTTTCACATTTAGAGTCTACCTATAATTTCCTATCGTCTTATCCCTTGAACCTTCTTAGGTGCAAGTGCTAGTGAACATTATACTACATCTACCGCAATAGAATTTATAACCAGGTGAGTTCTTATTGTCTCCAATGTGTATCCTTCCTTGTATTCACATTATAGTCGATCTAACATTATTTTGTTATTCGTTGATTAATTAATATTGGTGATCAATTCATTTCATCACAAGCTCAACCATTTTTCTTAACTGCTATTTAGGCCCACGAGGACGCTAAATCCTAACCCATTTCTAAATGCACATGCATAATTGATTGGTTAAGAGGTTGTGGGTCCCACACGATGGTATGGTGTAATATTTCTCTTTTCTCCTTGTGTTACCAAGTTGCATCGTATCATTTGAATTGGCATGCAGTGGTGCGATGGGAGCTTCTTTTGGTCTCAAGGTCTTACTGAGTAATTTATTTGTTCATAGGATTTCTTTGTGACATGGTACACGGTTGCATGGTGTAATTTTTCTCTTGTCTCCCCATGTTACCAAGCTACGTCGTGTCATCCAATTTGGCACACAGTCGTGTGATGAAATGAATTGACAACCCAAGTTGGTTACTCAATTAGATTGTGGTTTAGTTGTTTACTCTTGTGGGGTTGTGAGTATGTCTATGGTGGTTAATAATGATTCAGTTGGGGCATTGCATCAGTTTGACAAAGGAAGTTATTTGGGCTGTGAGCTTGTGAGGCACTTACACGTGGCAATATGACTTGGTTTCAGTAGTAGAGTTGTAAAAAGGAAAGGGGTTTCTCGAATAAAATGGGTCCATTTGGCATTTTGGCATGGTTAATTGTTGATGTTGAGTTCTTTTTCAGTTGCATGATTAAAATTTGGTCAACATTTCAAAATGAAAAGATGGACTTGCCACAACTAGTTGAAGTAAAAGAAGAAGCATGCGACTTAATGACTGAAAGGATGGATTTGATAAAAATTAGATTGAATATATAAATGCATGGTTTAGACTCATTTGACACATAATTCAAACTAAAGAGAAGAGTGTAGAGTTGGTGATTGTGTAGAAGGTGGCAAAGGTGATATTTTGTTCGACATCAAGGAAAAAAAGTGAGTGATTGGATTTACTTTGTTCAAAAAGGAGTTCTTGATTTTTGTGTGTTTTTAATTTGTTGGTCCCATTGAGGGGGGGTGAATCAAACAAATTAAAACTTGACCACTTAAATCTGAACTCACTGATTTACTTGGTAATACTGAATACAACAAATAACCAATTCACCAAATAACATAAGAAACAATACATCTCATATATTTAAATCAATAATTCAAACTTAGAAACATCATATTAACTCATTAGAAATGATATTTAACTCATTGACACATGATTTGATGAGGAAACCCAATTTGGGAAAAACCTTTGTGGGAATTGTAACCCACAATAAAAATGTACCCTTCTGAAGTATGCTCGGTTAAGAACTTATCCTGTTAAAGATTACAAACACATTTTCTAAATGTGACCCTTTTAGGGGATTTACCTTAGATCTATTAAGATCTTTACCCTGTTAGGACTGTCCTTGTTAGAGGTTTTTAAACACTATTTTGGAATGTCACCTAGGTCTAGGTTTTACAAATAGGATGGTAAAATCCACTTGGTTAAGAGATTTCTCTATTACAAATATTAATAAGCAGCAGTAAAATTTGATCTCTAAATATAGAAACTACCTTTTCTTGTATCAAATCCTTTATGCTCAATTCAATACTGGCATCACATACTTTATTAATCTCTTTCTCAGACTGCAGATTCTTCAATCTAGCTTTCTATGTTCTTCTCGGTAAATGTTGTTTTTCAGCTTCTTCTTTCTCTATTCAATTCACCAATAGAATTACACTTTGTGTAATTCTCATCCCTTATATATATATACTTTTTCCTCTTAATCTCCTTAATTTAATTTTCCTTCCTTTGTGGTCAGTCGTTCCATCATCTTCTTCATATTTCTCAACTCGGTAAACCATTTCACTTTTACCTTGGAAATTGTAAATTTTCTTGGAACTTACATAATTATGTTTAACCGCTTGATCTTTGACTTAGATCTTCTCATTGAATTTTCCCATTCGTAGATCTTGTAAAAAACTTAATTTCATTCATTTCCTCATCCATCTCATCACCGCTTTGCATTAAATTTGATTTCATCATCATTTAATATAAGTAACTGTACTCGGTAAAACTTGCTTTGCAACTCAATAACTGACTTCATTCACTGCTTAGTGTCGAACTCATCTTTGGTGCTTGGTAACTGTAACCAACTCACATAATATTATATGACTGACTCAGTCTAGCTTTGTAAAGTAACTCTTTCATTCATAACTTTAATTCATTACAGTTCCTAACTTGATCAATCAAATGTATTGATTTGATAACATCAAATATATAGTAGAAAACAACTATATCATCATTAATTCATCATTGTCTGATTTGTATTTGTCACCCATTTAACTTCTCTTTTTAAGATATGGTAACATAATAAAAATAAATTAATCAATTACTTGACATCAGTGACAAAACAACAATGAAGGTGCTTGAAAAAGTTCTTGAAATGATGAAAGGTGGTGAAAGGATGGCTCTGCAACTAGGGCATCCATTCTCGCACGCTATCCTTCTTCTCGCACGCCCAAGTGTGAGTTCCATTAATGGCCTCCACTTCCCCAAGGTATGAAGGTAATCATAATGAGAAGGTAAACCACACCCATAATAAACATGGGAAACAAGGCTTTGTTAAAAGCATTATTGTTGACCTCAAAGCAGTTTCGCAAGACAAAGCAATCATAGCAGCCATGGTAGAGAAAGAAAAGAAATCATAGAGGACGTGGTAGAGAATGCACTCATAGAAGCCATGGTAGAGAAAGAGAAGAACCAAGAGATAGATGGAGCACAAGGAGTGAGGCCTAAACAGAGAACCTTCTAACACGCAGTCCAGAATGAGAGGACACTTCCAGAAGGTGCCCGCTTCATCTCAGAAATCTCCCACAACTCAGAGGCTACCACAGGAGATGGAGGTAAGATTATGATGCCTCCCAAACTCATCATTAAAGCTAGTCCACAAATGGTTGTCACAATTGAACACGAAAAAAGTAGGCTTAAACATAGTGTGATTTTCTTTGTTGTTGTCAATGCTTCCAAAATTCCTTCTAGGAACTATCTTAATGACTGGTTTCAAAAGATTTGGGGGAAAAAAATAGGGTTCCATTTTTTCATATTATAGAATGTTGCAAAAGGGCTTGTTCCTTATGTTCTTCATGGACCCTAAATCCCAAAAAGCTATAGTTGACAAACAATTCTAGAGAGTAGGCCTCTATGAATTTGGATCCATCTCGTGGTCACTCAAAGCCTCACATAGCAAAGTCCTAGCTCTTTTGAGTCCCCATTGGGTTTTCATTAAAAATATCCCTCCATTATTTCTTAACTTAATCCCACATGCTCTTGAACTAGTTGGTAAGGTACTAAGGATCGACCAATCTAATGTCCTTATTCCTCATACAAATGTTAGGGTGCTCATTTCCCTTAAACCTGACATAGAATTCCCCAAATCTCTTTGCTTTGACCTCACTAGATTCCCTATAAATTTCCTAGTCACCTTCCTAGGTGGTATTAATAGTTGTTACCTCTATAGAAAGGAGGGCCATAAAAATAGGATTGCCCTATTTTTTAAAAATCCAATCCTTCTCCCTTTGGAGACCCTAACCCCCCTATTGATAACCCTAATACCCCCGCATCTAACTCTTTTGTTGGTGTTCCTTCTAGAGTATCCCAAACTAATACCCTACCATCTCACCCACCTCTGCCTGAACATAGTCCTCCACCCATCTTGAACAACACTATTGCAGATTGGATGAAGAACTCTGATATTATCTCTGAAACCTTGGATAAAATCAAAGGTTAGTTTGATGTACAAAAAACCCTGCAAGCCCGACCCTCGTGGTCTCTGATGCAATAAAGATCCTCCCTTGTGCTATTGAATTCAATTTCAGTTTGGGGCTAGACACCAACTCTCCAAGGCTGAAATACAGGACCCAAAATTCTCAACAAATAACAATTGAGAGGATTAAAATTAAGGTAGACAAGATTAGATCTATTCCTAAACCCAAATGGAAAATCTACTGTATCCTTCCTCCAGATCAAGATGCTCCTTGTGACCATCCTACATTCCCTGGTGTATCATTTGAAAAGGTGGCTTTCCTTGGGGACTCCTCTCTCCTGTCATGCTCCCCCACCACTGTTGTCCCTGTTGACCAACACAGTGGATCAGTTGAAGATAGATTGACCCCAAATCTAACCATGGAAGACAAACTCAATTAATTCTCTATGGTCGTTATCCCAGAACCTCCCCCCACCCTCTCCCACCTAATCAATGGGGTTATGTACCTAAGAGAAAGAGTGGATTAGATATACCTACCTTGGAAAAGGGTACAGTAGGGATGGCAGTTGGTTAGAAGGAGGACCTTGACCTTGAGGAAGGAGAGGTCAAAAAAGAGCTAGAGGATTCTAGCAGAGTAGAGGGTGATAATTTTATCTTTAACTTAGAATTTGAGAAGAAGAAGAGGAAGGAAGGTAAGATAGACAAGAAAATCCCATTGGATGCCCCAATTAGGAATAGTCTTAAGAAGAAAAGAGGAAGACCTCCTCTAATTAATGGCAACCCCAAGCCATTCAAACACCTAAAGAATGACATACCCCAATGGTTCAAGAGTTTTAAGACTCCCATGGACACTTATAAATAAACTCCTATGTCTTTCAATTGTGCATCCTGGAATGTCAGAGGATTAGAGTCCTCTGATAGAAAATATGCAGCGAAGATATTTCTACAGTTACATAAGGAAATTGACATCCTCATGCTCCAAGAAGTTAAGGTAGTTTGTTTTTCCCTAGATATTGCATTAAAGTTCATTTGGAAGGATGCTACTGCATTCTCCTCTAAGCATCAGAAGGGAAAAGGAGGAACCTCTATTTTAGTTGGAACCAATTGGAGAAAATTAATCAAAGGATGGGGGATCTCTCCTTGCAAAAGAGTGATGAACTATAACTAATTGAATGTTTTAAAATGATAATTTTATGATCACCAAGCTAAAAAAATGAATGCAAGACATTAAATTAGTTAATGTATTGTATTGACATTGATGTCAACTTGACATAGTCTAATTTTTCATACACATAATATCATAACTTTAAAGATTTGAAGAGACAAATTTTATGTGGTCGATAAAACATAAAAGTTATGTATACATTGAGTGAGAGTAAACACTGAAGGAAAGTGCACACTAATGGATAGTGAATGCTGAGCAGTTCATAGTGTATATCGATCACCATAGTAACCAAGCAAGTGTTACCGAGCAAGAGCTATTTTCTGAGCATAACTGAAGTCAATGACTTAGCTAACTAGAGTTGATGAACGATCATAACTAAAGTTCAAGAACGACAAAACTACTTACCTGACTAGAGCTATATTTAGAAATTGGCTGATTGATTGCTTTATTTTTAAGTGATCAGTTAAACTAAAGCATGGAAGAGATTTAAAGCATAGTTATCAAGAAGAGATCTACGGAATAAAACTAAAGCAGATCGTTACAGGATAAAGCAAGCATGGCAATTTTTATAGATCAAGAAGTGATCTACGACAAAAATAAGTAAATTGAGTGGCTAATCATGTCTATATAAAGAGGAAAGGAATTAATTATAAAAAAGGAGGAATGCTGAGTATAATTCTGGTGAAAATAGATGTCTTCATGCAGATCTGATCATACAGGCTGAAGAATAGAGCCAAAGGAATTTTGCAGACACTGAGCAATAAAGGGTAGAATATTCATCGAGTAGAAAGAACAAAGAAAGAAAGAAAAAGAGTTGAAGTGAACATTGATTAGAGAGGTATTATTAGAATAATAATAGATCTAAATATCTACAAGTTAAAGTTGTATCATTAAACATATCATTTACTGTATCAGATTAACCATTGATTCAAAAAATCTCCTAACCGAGTGGGATTTAACAGTCCTTAATGTATTGAGATAATCAAGAGTATCAAAAGGTTTTCTTTTTGACAACATAGTGAGTGCTAGGTCAAAAGAAAAACTTTTAGTTTTAAATCCTCTAACAAGGTCACACTTAACAGTGTCTTTGTAACCTTTAAAAGGGTTGGCTCTTCACCGAGCTCACTTCAGAGGAGTGAAATTTTTTGGGTTACCGATCCCAAGTGGTTTTACCCTTAATAGGGTTTCCATGTTAAAATCTATGTCAAATGTGTATTTGTTTCATTGCATAGTTATTTTTCTTTACAAATTAGTGATACTAGATTGGTCGGTTAACACTAAGCTTATTTGCTGCTACTCGGTAAAGTCTAGAAAAGATAAACACTATATCTTACCGAGTAGTTTATATTTGTTAGAATTGTTTATGGCATACATCTTGATGGACTAAAAGATAACTAGAGGATATTATATTTGAGATATAAGTTTTGGTAGGATTTTTGGAATTATTTTAAGGCCACTAATTCACTCCCGCTCTCATTTATTCTAACAATTGGTATTAGAGCTTTGGTGCTTGGAAGAAAATTTTAAAGGGACTTAAGCTAAAGATCACAAGATGAGTAAAAGGGATGTGCCTTAGTTGAACAAGGACAACTTTGCATCATGGAAAAGTAGGATAAGACTTCACCTATAAGGTATTGGAAACGATGTCACACAATACTTGGATACTGAATATGTTACACATATTGGACCTCTGACTGTTGATCAATTGAGAGAGAAACATGAACACAATTCTATGATGATAGAACTTGCTTCTTCAGTATCTGATGTTGAATTTGAAGATGTGAAAAGATGCACATCTACAAAGAAAATGTGGGGCAAACTCAAGATAGTACATGGAGGAGATGCCAATGTGTTGAGAGCTAAAGGTGAAAGCCTAAGAGGAAAGTTTGATGACCTGAAAATGAAAGAAGGAGAGAACATCACTCAGTACAGTGATAGAATCAAAGAAGTTATTAATGTTATTTGTGGAGTAGGAGGACTACTTGAAGAAGAAATAGTTGTAAGTAAAATTTAGAGAACCTTACTTGTTGTTTATACTATTAGAGTATTTGCAATTCAAGAAATGAGAGTTGTAGCAAATAAAAATGTTACTCTTGATAGTTTGATTGGTAGACTTATTTCATTTGAGATGAACAACTATGACAACAGTGTCTTACCAACTATTGAGTCTGCATTCAAATCTTCTCTGAAAATCAAAAAATCTAGTCACAAACACACTATGAGAAATGACAATGATAGTGATAGTGATGAACAAGAGCTTGATGAACTTGAAGAACTAATGGCTAGGAGATTACATAGAGGTAAAAGAAGATATAAAGGTAAATTACCATTGGTCTATTTTAATTGAAAAGAAATTGGGCATTTTTCGGCTAGATGCCCTACCAAGAGAAAGGATGAAAGAAATAATGACAAGGTCTTATGAAAAGAAGTATGACAAAAGAGATAATCAAGATTACAAGGACAAAGATAAGAAGGCTTGTTACCTAGTTGAGAAAAAAGCTGAAAATTATACTACTGATGAAGATGAAGATGTTGAGGTAGTATTTGTTGCTATGAAGGATGATTCAGACTAAGAAGAAAGGTATGTTGAAACTGCACTCATATCTAAAGTTAGAAAAAATGATGTCTGGATTATTGATAGTGGTTGTACTCATCACATGACTAGAGATAGAGAAAAGTTTGAAACATTTGAATATTATAATGGTGGATCAATTAGGATGGGTAATGACTCACCTTTCCCAACTGAAGGAAAAGGAATCATCATGCTGAATAATCTGATCAGATGTAAAAATGCATATTGGGTGAAAGGACTTAACTATAATCTATTGAGTGTTTCATAGCTGAACAACACAGGACACCGAGTTGTATTTGAGAAGAAAAAGTCAATGATATATAATGAAAAAGGAAATTTGATCAGTGCTAGTGAACAAAAAAAGGTAATCTATTCTATCTTGATGATATTGAGACCACTTGTTTATTGGTTAGAGATGTAGACATTTGGTTGTGGCATAAAAGGTTATGTCATGTGAACTTTGAAAAAATGGTTAAGATAAGTAAGAAAAGAAAAGTAAGAGGCTTACCGAGTATTTCAAAACCTGACCATGTTATGTGCAAGAATTGTCAAATAGGAAAAGAGACAAATTCTAGTTTCAAAAGAAAAACCTACACATCTAATGCTATTCTAGAGTTAGTCCATACTGACTTATGTGGACTAATGAGAACAAAGAGCTATTATGGTGATAGATACTGTATTCTATTTGTTGATTTCTATTCTAGGATGAAGATTGTTATGTTCTTAAAAGAGAAATCTGAAGCATTTAAGATGTTCAAATGGTATAAAGAAAAAGCTGAAAAAAAAGTGGAATAGAACTGAAATGTTTAAGATCAGATAGAGGAGGAGAATTTATTTTTGATGAATTCACTAACTTTTGTAATGAGCATGGGATTACAAGATAGGTTTCTGCACCAAGAACACCACAAAAAAATGAGATTGCTGAAAGGAGGAATAGATCAATTTTTTATTGTGCCAGAACACTAGTGATTGAAAAGGGCATCACACAAAAATTCTAGAGAGAAGTTGTAAGTATTGCTGTCTATACACTAAACTAAGTTCAATTGAAGAAAGACACCAATAAGACACCTTATGAGCTATGGTATGGATACACACCAAATGTGAGTTACTTCAGAATTTTTGGAAGTCAATGTTATATATTGAAAGATGATAGAAATGGGAAACTTGACTCTAAAAGTGATGAAGGAATATTTCTAGGATATTTTACTAAAAGCAAAGCTTATAAATGTCTGAAAACATATTCTAACAAAATCATTGAAAGTGTAAATGTTAAAGTGGATGAATTTTTTGAGAAAAATGATGAGGAAAGCATAAAGGAACTGGAAGATTACAATAGATTTGTCTACATTGAAGAACCTGATACCTTGCCTGAGCGACAGAACAGTGCAACTAAGCATTAGGTTGCACACACTGAGAATCAATAAAATACTCACAATGCCAAACTAAGTGATAATGAAGATCACAATGATGATCAAAATGAAGAAAAAATATCTGAACATGTACTTGCTAAATATGTCAGAAGACACCATCCACAGGACCAAATCATTGGAGACAAAAGAGTTGGAATGAGAACAAGAAGTAAGTCACTTAACAATAGATGTTTGATTTGTGATTTTGAGCCTAAATATGTTAATATTGCACTTGAGAACCAAGAATGGGTTGGTGCAATGAATGAAGAGATTGAAAAGATCAAGAAGAATAAAACATAGACATTAGTACCTAAACCAAGTGACAAAAATGTCATTGGAACCTAATTTATTTCTAGAAACAAACTGAATGAGAATGGAGAAGTCACAAGGAACAAAGCAAGAATAGTATGCAAAGGGTGTGCACAAGAAGAAGGTATTGAATATGGAGAAACCTTTGCACCCATTACTAGACTAGAAGGAGTAAGAATTCTACTTTTTTATGTTGCTTTCAAGGGATTCAAACTATACCAAATGGATGGTAAATCTGCATTTCTAAATGGAATACTAGAAGAGGAGGTATACATTGAACAACTTGAAGGGTTTGTTGATCCAAAAAAAAGAAACATGGTTTGTAAATTGCACAAAGCCTTGTATGTATTAAAAAAAGAACCAAGAGCATGGTATGAAAGACTTCAATCTTATCGCATTAGTATTGGATTTGTTAGAACAAGTGACAACAGTAATCTATATTTAAAAGGAGATATTGATGATAAGATTTTGATTTCTGAGAAATTTGTTGATGATATCATATTTGGAGGTAATGATATTTTATGCAAGTCATTTGTTGATGAAATGAGAAAAGAATTTGAAATGTCAATGTTTGGAGAGATCAAATGTTTTCTTGGTCTACAAATTCTACAACAGGAAGACGGCATCTACATCACACAATCCAAATACATCAAATAAGTTTTGAAGATATTCAAGATGGAGGACTCCAAACGAGTTGGAACACCTATGGAAAATGGATGCAAATTGACAAAGGAAGACAAGACAACCAAGGTAAATCAAACCTTATACAGATATATGATTGGAAAACTAATGCATGTTGTTCACACTAGACCTAATATAGCACATGTAGTTGGTATAGTTACAAGATTCTTTGCTAATCCTAAGGAATCACACATGACTACTTTCAAAAGAATTTTGAGATATATAAAGAATACCAAAGACTATGGTTTGTGGTATAATAAAGAAGGCAACCTTGAGCTACAAGTTTATACTGATGTTGATCAGGTAGGAAACATAGATGATAGAAAGAGAACAACAGGAGGAGCATTATTTATGAGTGATAGACTTGCCACATGGATAAGTAAAAAGAAAGGATGCATATCACAATCAACTGTAGACGTAGAATATGTGGTTGCTTATGAAAATCTCTCTAACATTGCATGGATCAAATAATTGCTGAAAGGTATGAATGAAGAAATTATTGACCCATTAATTATCTATTGTGATAATACTAGTGCTATAAACATCTCAAAGAACCCTGTGATTCATGCTAAGACAAAGCACATAGCTATTAAGTATCATTACTTAAGGGAATAAGTACAAGAGAAAGAGGTGATAGTGGAATATGTACAATCCAAAGAACAACTAGTAGACACATTCACAAAACCATTTCCAAAGATACATTTGAGTACCTGAGGAATGGACTAGGGGTTCATTCATTGTCTACTGGTCACTAATATGACTTAAAGGCTGCATCAGCCTACACATTATCAGAATATTTTTCATGTTGATGCAAGTTGAGATATGGACTGCATTGACATATAAGTCCACTAAAGGGACAAAAATCTTTAAAGGGAGAAAATGATTGTTGCCTACTATAGAGCTGTATTTTTTTTGGCATTTCTCTCAAAGGGAGAGAGATATTCAATGAAATATCCATGATGGAGGAGAACATCCAAAGGGAGAAAGATTCAAAGATTAAAGGGAGAGAGATATTCAATGAAGTAACCATCCATTAAAGGGAGAGAATTGGAGAAGAGATTCTATAAGAAAAGCAGAGACAAAATAAAAAAAAAGAACTTCTACACGTATCCATTGAAGGGAATGAAGAAAGGGAAAGCACACAACAAAATCAAATCTAAGCTAGAAGAGCTTACTGAGACTCAAATATTTGAATTGGTTATAAAACAATAATTTTGGTATGTCATGGAATATGTTATATTGCATATTTCATAGTATGTTTCCATTAATAGAAAAGGGAGAGATTGATGAACTATAACTGATTGAATGTTTGAAAATGATAAGATGATGATCACCGAGCTACAAAAATGGATGCACGACATTAAATCAGTTAATGTATTGTATTCTCATTGATGTCAACTTGACATAGTCTGATTGTTTGTACACATAATATCATCACTTTAATGATATGAAGAGACAAAGTTTATATGGTCGGTAAATTATAAAAGTTCTATATACATCGAGTGTTAGTAAACACCGATAGATGGTGCACACCGGCGGATAGTGAACAGTGAGCAATTCACAGTGTATAACAAGCACTGCAGTAACTGAGCAAGTGTTACCGAGCAATATCTACTTTCTGAGCATAGTTGATTCAATGACCGAGCTAACTGGAGTTGATGACTGATCATAACTGAAGTTCAAGAATGACAAAACTACTTAGCTGGCAAGAACGATATTTAGAAATTGACTGATTGCTTGCTTTATTCTTAAACGACCAGTTAAACTAAAGTATGGAAGAGATTTAAAGTGTAGTTATCAAGGAGAAATCTACAAAATAAAACTAAAGTAGAAATTTATGGGATAAAACAATCATGGCGAGCTTTAGGGATCAAGAAGTGATCTATGACAAAAATAAGGAAATTGAGCGGCTAATCATGTCTATATAAACAAAAAAGGAATTCATTATAAAAAAGGAGGAATTCTGAGTATAATTCTGGTGAAGATAGAAGTCTTAATGCAGATCTGATCATACAAGCTGAAGAACAAAGCCAAAGTAATTCTACAGACACTGAGCAATAGAGGGCAGAGCATTCACCGAATAGAAAGAATAAAGAAAGAAAGAAAAAGAACTAAAGTGAACATTGATCAGAGAGGTATTATTGGACTAACAATAGATCTGAATATCTGCAAGTTAAAGTTGTATTATTGAACAGATCATTTACTGTATCAGTTTAACCATTGATTTAGAAAATCTCTCAACTGAGTGGGATTTAATAGTCCTTAATGTATTGAGATACTCAAGAGTATCAAAAGGTTTTCTTGTTGAAAACACAGTGAGTGCTAGGTCAAAAGACAAACTATTAGTTTTAAATCCTCTAACAAGGTCACACTTAACAGTGTGTTTGTAACCTTTAATAGGGTTGGCTCTTCACCGAGCTCACTTTAGAAGAGTGAAAAATTTTGGGTTACCAGTCCCAAGTGGTTTTTCCCTTAATAGGGTTTCCACGTTAAAATCTATGTGTCAAATGTGCATTTCTTTCATTGCATTGATATTTTTCTTTACACATTAGTGATACTGGATTGGTCAGTTAACACTGAGCTTATTTGTTGCTACTCAGTAAAGTCTAGAAAAGATAAACAATATACCTTAACGAGAAATTTATATTTGTTAGAATTATTTATGGCATACGTCTTGATGGACTGAAAGATAACTAGAGGATATCATATTTGTGATATAATTTTTGGTTGGATTTTGGAATTATTTTAAGGCCGCTAATTCACCTCCCTCTCAGTTATTCTAACACAAAGCAGTTTGGGTCACATTTAGATTTGGAGGGAAAATCCTTATAGTGTGCTCTGTATATGCCCCTAATGATCACCATGCTAGGATCGACCTATGGAAGTGGATCTTAGACTTGGATAATATACCTTGGATCTTGGAAAGAGATTTCGACATGGTGGAAAGAGATCAAGACAAAGTAGGAGGGAAGAGATTTGAATGGAAAGGAAATGAACTGGTTTTCTGGAATAGGATGATATCTAAACTTAATCTCTTTGACCCCCTGGCAGAGAAGAAAAGAGACTCGCAAGGAGTGTGGTTTACCTAGTCTAATTTCCAAAGAGGTGATAAGAGGATATATTCAAGATTAGATAGATTGTATATGAACAATCATATATTTAGCTACCCTCCAACTATAGGAGATAATTGTGTGAAGGTTATCCCCTACACCCTCTCAGATCACCACCCTGACATTTCTTGCATCCACCTTATTCCCTCCCAAGATGCCTCACCCTCTAGAAGAGAAGGTTTTGAACTTAACTCTTCCCTTCTCAAGGGTGATTCTATCCAAGATTCCATTAGGATCATCGCCTGGTATAATGAGGATATAGTCCAACAGAATTCTGAATTTGACAGATGGAATCTTACCACACAATCTTGGAAAAAGATGCTCAAAATCATGGGGAAAAAGAAGGCAAAAGATGCTAGAGGTAAAGAGTTCAAGCTCGTTGAAGAGCTGCAAGAGGCTGAGCTTCTGATTCAGAACAACCCCTCAGACTCAAGATTATTGGATACAGTGATGGGTTACAGGGATTCCCTCAAGAAGCTTAAACTCACTAAAACTAGAGGTACTAAGGTGAGAGTCATAATTAACTAGCTTAATCTTGGGGACAGAGGGTCTAAATTCCAAACCCTAAGAAAGAAGGAGGAAAGAGACAATATTGCCTGTATCATCAACCAAGGAAACACAATCACAGCTTAGGAATGAATTCTAGGAACTTTCTCCAATTTCTATAGCATCCTTTTCATCACTAAAGGAAATGGTTCTATGGACTTGGTTATGCAGAAGATTAGAGATATCATCCCTTATAAAGTATCAGAGGAAGATGCTACTAGTATTGGGAGAGAACTTTTAGTAGAGGAAATTAAAAATGCCATCCTGAGTATGGCCAATGACAAAGCACCTAGCCCTGATGGGCTTAGGGTAGAATTCTTCAAGACTAATATTGGTTGGGTGAGTAATAGTCTTTATAAAGCCTTCTAAGAGGCCATAGCTGTAGGTACCCTAGGCTCTACACTGAATGTTGGACTAATAAATTTGATCCCCAAAGAAGGTGATAGACTCCTAATAAATAATTAGAGACCTATCGCCCTTCTCAATGTGGGGTACAAGATCTTGGCCAAATCCCTCTCCCTCGGGATTGTCAAGGTCCTCCCTAAGGTGATCAATAATACCCAAACAGGATTTATCAAGGGTAGATATATTTTAAATAATTTGGTTACTCGCTGGGAGGAAATGGACTGAGCCAAATCTTCAGGGCAACAAAGTGCCATGCTCCTCATAGATTATGAGAAATCCTATGACCAAATTGAATGGAAGTTTATCCTACTTATGTTGGAGAGCCTGGGCTTTCCTCCCTCATTTTGCAAAATGGTCTCCACCCTGCTAAAGGGTTCTATGGCAGTAGTAGAGGTTAATGGTTTCATGTCACAATTCTTTGAGATCACTAGATCTATTAGACAAGGATTCCCTCTGGCTCCCTCCCTATTTGTTATTTCAAAAGACTCCCTCCACTACTTGCTTAGGGATGATACCCTGTCTCCCCAAGTAAAAGGTATCTCTCTTCCTAATGGCCAAGAGGTGTCTAATATTTAGTTTGTAGATGATATAGCAATCCTTTTAAACATTGAAGAGGATAATATGGGGTTCCTAATGAATAAACTAAACTTATTTTGCTTGGCCTCAGAAAGAAAAATCTCTATCTCCAAGTCCATAATGCTCGGATGGGAGAGAAAACCATCGAGATGGTGGAGAAAATATGATCTGGAATGGGGAGGCCCTAATCATATTGTGAGGTACCTAGGGATTCCATTTGTTGTGGATCCTAGTATTAATGGAATGTGGTACTGGGCTAAAGAAAAGATCCTCAGTAAGCTCAATAAGTGGGACAAAAACCTCCTTTCATTTCCTGGTAGAGTACAAGTCTATCATAAGATCCTTTCTTCCTAATCCATCTATTTCTTCTCCTCCTGTATTTTTAATCAGAACCAATTCTGCTCTATTCAAAATATTATTAGAGACTTCCTCTAGTCATATGGGAGAGGAAATAAAAAGACTCATGTTGTCTCTTGGGAATGGTGCACCAAAGAAAAGGCCTAGGGGGGTCTTGGTTTGAAAGACCTCAGAACACAAGGTATAACATTAGAAGTTAAATGGATTTCCAAGGCTTCCTTTGGAGATGAACCATGGAAAATATTGATCAGAAACAACCTAACTAGAGCTCATCCTTGCAAAGACAAATCTTGGACTTACCTATGCTACTCTGATCTACTTAGTATTGATAGTAACATTGTTGTACAAGGATCTAATGTCTTAAAGTCTATATGGAAGAGATAGAAATATGTTAGAAGATTCCTTTTCAACACAACTCCCTCAAAAAGTGGTGGTAAGATTTGTGGTACTAGATCTCTCTGGTGGAGCCTAAAGCATAAAGATAAATGTCTAGCCCTACTACAAGGCTGCTCAGTGAGTAAATGGGTAGAGAAAGGAATATGCCAGTTCCAAGATGTGATACAAGTAGACAAACTTGACAAATGGGAGAGGTTGAAAGCAAAATTTGATCTGCCCATGTCCCAAAGTAAAACTTACGCCATACTTTCTGCTTCTCTTAACAACCTGGGATCCCTTAATGGATTATTTTCACCTGACAACTGCTCCTCTCAGATTACTTGGCTTGACACTACCCCTCTTCACCAATTCAAGACTAAATACTTATACCACCTTCTCACCCTAAGCCCTGACATCCTCACCCATGCTAACTCCAAGTGGCATCTTGATGTCCCCTCCACGAATTGGAATAAGTACTTCACCTCCATCTATACTAGACCTATTGAACCCAAGATCGTATATTTTTTATGGCTTCTCCTTCTATATAAACTCCCTTTTAATATACCTAGGGGATCCTAATTTTTGCACTATTTGCAAGCAACCTAAATATGTTTTTCATGTATTTTTTTAATGCTTCTTTGTTGCTAAAATTTGGAAGATGTTTGGCCTCACATACAAAACCCACTTTGATATTATTAATGTCATTTATGGACACATTAACAATAGAAAATATTGTAATGTCTTTTGGTCTATTCTTTCTTCTATATTGTGGGTTATTTGGAAGGCTCGCAATAATGATGTTTTGGTAGGGAAGAGAAGGAAACTTACTGAGACTCTAAGGAGAGTCATCTATTTTGATGTTTCCATGCAGGTTACAGCTTTCATAAAGATGAAGGAGAGTAAGTTCCTTCTGATATTGAGATATGGTGAGACCACCATCAGTAAGAAGGACATAGCACATGGATATATAACCATGAAATGTGGACCTCAGTTTGACAATAAGTTGGCTAACTTCATTGACCAAGTGAAGAAGTCTAACATACCTATAGGTGACAGGGAAGAAAAGAACATGGATAGCTTCCCAACCCATGGGATCATTAGATAAAATGTTGTATCCCCATACTCCAATGAATCGGATGATGAACATGATGTTCCTTCTGATTAGATAGTTTCTTTTGTTTATAGTTAGAACTCTTTTACTAAGAAACACTCTGTGATGATGGTAATTGTAATATTTTGAGCCTCTTTTTGATATGGTTGTGGTCTCTATCCAGCCCTTGTGTAGCTCTTTTTGATACGACATGCACTCTTATGTAACTCTTTTTGATCCTCTGATATGCAATAGTTCATCAGATATTCATCAGTTAATCAACTATCTCCCTCTTTGGCATTGATGGAAACCACTATAGCAGTGTTATAGCAATTGATGATGGCATCTCTCAAATACATAATTATACAACCTCTGAGTTGATATATTTGTTTCCACTTGATATTTCTGATCTGAATCTCCCTCTTGGATAAATCTTCTATTTCTAAAACATACATTTTGAATCTCCTTCGTGATAAAATATTAGCAAATCATTCTTCTCCCTCAATATCTCTCTTTAAATAATTGTCATCAATTCATAACTCTTCCTCATTGACAACAATGCCAAAAATTCATACTCCTAAAAACTTATTCCAGTAGTGGATTATACCTGACATGTACTCATAAAACATTACATACAAAAATATTTTCACAGCTTTAGGAATCACATAAAGTGTGTCATACTAACATCAATTTAGGAATAGATATTTTACTGAAATATAGAATTGACGCAATATGCCTCATTCTCTTTAGTGAACATTGGATAGGGGAAGAACCCCTGATTTACCTCTTAGATACTCAAAAGCATCTTTAGGTAGTGGCTTTGTAAAGATATCATCCAATTGTTCCTTTAAATTCACATATTCCAATTTCACATTCTTCTCTTGAACTTGTTCTCTCAAGTAGTGATACTTGGTATAAATGTGCTTGGTCTTTGAATGCATAACTAGGTTCTTTGATATATTAATAGCACTTGTATTATAACAAAAATAGTAACTAGATATGTGATCTCTTCTTGCATATCTTCAAGTAATTACTTAATCCATACTATGTTTGCACAATTCATAGCAACAAAAATATATTCATCCTCGACAGTAGACTGTGAAATACAACTTTTTTTCTTTCTTAGCTATGTAACCAATCTTTCACCTAGAAAGAATGCGTATCCACTAGTACTTTTTTTTTCATCAAAATTTCAAGCCCAATCTGCATTAGTGTATACTTGCAGATAAAAAGTACCTCCTTTTTGTATAATAATCCAAACTCTTATGTGCCTTTCAAGTATCTCAAAATTTATTTTACTGCACACATATGTGTTTCCTTCATATTAGAAGAAAATAGTGCAACAATTCCAACAACATGTGCTACATCAGGCCTACTGTGAACAACATAATGCAATTTACCAATCATGGATCGATAAAGAGAATTATCCACCTCTTGTGTTTCATCCTCTTTAGATAATTTACATCCATTAACCATTGGTGTTCCAACATATTTGAAATCTTTCATACCAAAAGTTTTAAGAATCTCCTTAATATACTTGGCTTGTGTAATATAGATTCCTCCAGTAACTTGTTGTATCTATAGACCTAGAAAGAACTTAATCTCTCCAATCATTGACATCTCAAACTCTTTTCTCATTTCATCAGAAAATCCTTTACATAAAGTTTCATTGCCTCCAAAAATAATATCATCAACAAAATTTTCAGCAATCAAAACTTTATTATCACTGTCACATTTCAAGTAAACATTATTGTTATCACTTGTTCTTTAAAATCCTATTTTGATTAGATAAGAGTGAAGTCTCTCATACCATTCTTGGGGCACTTGTTTCAATCCATATAAATCTTTATGTAACTTAGATACCTTGTTCTTGTTTGTCTGCTCAATTAATCCTTCAAGTTGCTCAATGTATACTTCTTTTTCAAGTATCCCATTAAGAAATGCAGACTTAACATCCATCTGATATACCTTGAATCCTTTGTAAGTAACATATTCTAGAAGTATTATAACTTGTTCTAGTGTAGCAACAGGTGCAAAAGTATCTCCATAGTCAATTCCATCTTCTTGTTCATAACCTTTGCAAACCAATCTAGCTTTATTCTTGATAACTTCTCCATGCTCATTCAATTTGTTTCTAAAAATCCATATAGTACCAATAACATTTTTTTCTTTGGGCCTGGGTACTAATTTGCATGTCTTGTTCTTCTCAATTTGATCATACTCTTCTTTCATTGCTTTCATCTAATCTTCATTATCTAGTGCGTACTTAAGCCTCTTTGGTTCAAATGTAGATATCAAACATGTATTGTCTCTTACCTTGCTTCTAGTCATCACTCCAGCATCCTTATTTCCAATAATTTTTCTTGGTGAATTGTGTCATCTCACATACTTAGCCAAAATAGGATCGGTTGCTCTCGGTTCTTCAATATCAACATTTGGTTGTGGAACTCCTTGTTAATCATCCTCCTCCTTTTTTTATTTTGCCTTCTGAACATTTTTATCTCCACCATAGGTCAAAATAATTTTATCCCACATCTATTTTGAAGTTGCGCTACCATCAACCTCATCATATTCCTGGTCGGTAAGTGTAGATGCAATCTCAATCATAACTTGTGTGTGTTCTTGTTTCTGTCTTTTCTCACTGATAGTCATAGGTGCAGTAGTTGATGCTACATATTCATTATCAAGAAAGTGAATTCCATATTCTCCTACTCCAGACACATGCAACCTCATTCTACTTTTCCATGTAGAGAAATGATCCCTACTCAGCTTTGGTGCTTCCCTCTTATACATCTTTAGATCTTGACTCAAGTCCCTTAAAAATTAACACTTCAGAGTAACTGTGCTATGATACCAATTATTGGTCCCACTGAGAGGGGAGTGAATTAGAAAAATCAAAACTTGACCACTTAAATATGAACTCACTAATTCACTCGATAATACTGAACACAGTAAATAACCAATTCACCAAATAACATAAGCAACAATACATTTCATATATGTAAATCAATCATTCAAACTTATCAACATCAGATTAACTCAACATACATCAGATTTAACTCATTGACACAGGATTTAATGAGGAACCCAATTTGTGAAAAAATTTGTGGGATTTGTAACCCACAATAAAAATGTACCCTTCTCAAGTACGCTTGGTTAAAAACTTATCATGTTAAAGATTACAAACGCATTTGCTAAATGTGACCTTGCTAGGGGATTTACCTCAGATCTTTTAAGATCTTCACCCTATTAGGAGTGGCCTTGTTAGAGGTCTTTAAACACTCTTTTGGAATTTCACCCAAGTCTAGGTTTTACAAATAGGATGGTTAAATCCACTCAGTTAAGAGATTTCTTTGTTGCAAATATTAATAAGCAACAGTAAACTTTGATCTATAAATATAGAAACTACCTTTTATTGTATTAGATCCTTTGTGCTCAATTGAATATTGGCATCACATACTCCATTAATCTCTTTCTCAGATTGTAGATTTATCAATCTGTCTTTCTCTATTTTTCTTGGTAAATGTTGTTCTTCAGCTTCTTCTTTCTCTATTCAATTCGCCAGCAGCATTACACTTTGTGTAGTTCTCATCCCTTATATAGATATACTTTTGCCTCTTAATCTCCTTTATTTTATTTTCCTTCCTTTGTGCTTAACCATTTGATCATCTTGTTCATATTTCTCAACTCGGTAAACCATTTCACTTTTACCTCAGAACTTGTAACTTTTCTTGAAACTTACATAATTATGTTTAACCGCTCGATCTTCGCCTTAGATCTTCTCATTGAATTTTCCCGTTTGTATATCTTGTAACAAACTTCATTTAATTCATTTCCTCATCCATCTCATCATCTCTTTGCATTAGATTCAATTGCATTATCATTTAATATCAATAACTATACTTAGTAAAACTTTCTTTGCAACTCGGTAACTAACTTCATTCACTGCTCCGTGTCTAACTCATCTTCGGTGCTCGATGCTTGGTAACTATAACCGACTCACATAACATTCTACCGAATGAGTTAGTCTAGCTCGGTAATGTAAGTCTTTTAGTCATAACTTTAATTCATTGCAGTGTCCAACTTGATCGATCAAATGTAAAGATTTGATAACATCAAATATATAGTATAAAACAAGTATATCATCATTACTTCATCATTGTCTGATCTGTATTTGTCACCTATTTAACTTCTCCTCTTAAGATATGGTAACATAATAAAAATCAATTAATCAATTGCTTGACATCAATGACAAAACAACAACTGATCTAACCATTTCTGTAATCATGATACTTGGAATCACTTGGTCTTCATCATCTCCACCAGATATTTATCAATTAATCAACACAATTGGCTCAAACTTTTATAACCATGACTCAAGCCAGTTCCACTAGTTCAAGAAAGTTTGCAAAGGGTAATAAGCTCTATAGGTAGGGATTTATAGATTTATTGTTGGCATCATCAAATAGTCAGGCCAAGAACAAATTTGAATGGAAAGATGCATGTAGCATGTGTAGGAACCCACAGCCACAGTTGTCTGGCTGGTCTCTCTTCAATTAATTTTTCAACAATAGGGAAAGAGGGTCACCAGTGTTGAACCCTTGGGAGTTGAATTTGGAAATATTAATTATTCCCGATGTGTTCATAGATGTTGATTTTTTAAGGGAATTATCCAAATCACACTGTCCAGTTACTAAGGTTACTAGGAGGGCAGACAAGAAATCCCTAGTTACCATAAATAGAAGAAGTCTAGTAGATGCATTTTATATTTCAAGTGCTATGTGCATAAAAATTAATTTTTATAGAGAGAAAATGTAATTATCATGTGCATAACGAGATGTTAAATAAAATGGTAGGGTATGTGCAAGATCATGGGGGGCCAAAAAGTGGCGATGTGAAAAAATCCACTTTTCACTCGTCCAAAAGTGCATGAAAATGTTTGTTGACTTTTTAGTAGGCCTGGGTGTCAGTACACTTGGGCAAACCTGACACCAAAGCACAAGCCTAATTGGGAACCTAATTTTTTCAGGTACCTAATATTTTTGGGTACCCAAAAAAAATTGGGTACCTGATTTTTTCAAGTACCCGATTTATTTTTTTTAATTTTTTTTAATTTTTTTTTTTAATAATTTCTTTTTTTTTGTAAAAAAAAATTTCAAATGAACTTTCATGGGACCCCTTGGGACACACTTGAGTGTTCCAATGTTTCCCCAGGGTCCTAGTACACATTCTCACACGTTAGGAGCCCTAGGAAGACCCCATAACCCCTTTTGAAATATTGGAACATTCAAGTGTATCCCAAGAGGTCGTAGGACCCCTTGGGACACAC
>MU224089.1:388100-399758 GCA_018584345.1 Thuja plicata
GCATTTGTGGTTCTCACTCAAATGGCCTGACACTGGCTCGTAAGCTTATTAGAGCTGGTTATTATTGGCCCGATATGGAGAAGGAAGCTACACAGTTTGCCAAATCTTGTAAGCAATGTCAACTCCACGGAAACTTGATTCATGCTCCAGCTAAGGAACTCATTCCTTTTATCACCTTTTGGCCATTTCAATAGTGGGCTTTCAACTTAGTAGGTCAGATATATCCATCTTCCTCAAGAGGACACAAGTACATCATCACTGCTACAGAATATTTTACTAAATGGGTTGAGGCAGTGCCTCTCAGTGTAGCTGATGGAAAATCCGTAGCTCTGTTTATCTTAAACTACATTATTTGTAGATATGGTGTACCTTCCTCTATTATCACTGACAATGGGGGACAGTTCAAGAATAAAGATCTGACAAATTTATGTGCTAAGTTCAAGATCATCCAACATTGGTATTCTATTTATTACCCCGAGGGTAATGGGCAAGCTGAAGGTTCTAACAAAACAATTCTCAAGATCCTGCACCGTACGGTACACAAGTCTGGATGGGATTAGCACCTCCAGATAAATCTGGCTTTATGGGCCTATCGCACCAGTATCAGAACACCAACAAGGGCCACGCCCTTTGCTTTAGTTTATGGCGCAGATGTTGTACTGCCTATTGAGGTTGAGATTCCTACATTGTGAGTCTCTCTGAAAGGCCTCATTACAGATGATGACATGCGAATATCAAAGAGCTATAATAAGAAAGTCTGACCAAGAGACTTCCAAACAGGTGATCTCGTCTTGAGAGAGAATCCTAAAAATCAACAACAGCAGACTCAGAAAGGGAAGTTTGAGCCAAATTGGCTTGGTCCTTATATCATTACTGCAGTATTTGGGTCCGGTGCTTATCAGCTCTCCACTATAGAAGGTGAGCAACTCAAAGAGCCCATCAACGCTCTTCACCTGAAGAAATTCTACAGTTAAGATATCTTCTACATGCTCATGTACGTACTTTATTTATGAGAAAATCTTAAAAATGGTAAAATGTCCTTAAAAAATGATCATCTTAGTGAAAACCTGGCAAACAGGCGCTTTGATGTATCTATTATCTTGGTGAAAACCTGGTAAATAGGCGCCTTGATATATCAAAAAAATGAAAAATTTAAAAAATACAAAAAAAAATCAAAAAGAAGAAAAAAGAACAAAAAAATTGAAAAATTGAAAAAATAAAAAAAAAGAGAAAAATATGCCATTGATGAAAACCTAGTAAACAGGCGTCATGGTAGCAAAAATAGAATTTCTGCCAAGATGGTGAAAACCTGGTAAACAGGCACCTCTTGTTTCGCAATGCTTTATCTGTCGCAGCATGTCTTGGCTTTCTTGCAATTGCTTTCCTGCTTTAGTTTGCTTTCCTGCTTTAGTTTGCTTCCCTACTTTAGTGTGTGTTTCGCTCTCAGCCATCTTTGAGATTTTGCTTGATCTCCCATGGATTGAAACTGGTCATACTCGAGGGCATGTTCCTGGTCTAGGGGGAATTGTCTTATCTTTTGGAGTCTTCCTCCTCTTGCATCGGTCACCAGTGGATCTCACTGCGTCTGCCTGTTGATGCTTCGATCTTGTTATCGATCTTTATGCTTGAGAATCTCTTGCGATAGTCACCAATGGTTCTCACTAAGTCTGCCTACTGCCACTATATTACTAAGATTTCTTGTATCATTTCGCTATCCATTTTGCTTGGCTTCGATCCATTTTTTACTTGGGGGCATGGCTCCCCATTTCGATCGCTCTTCGGTTTACACTTGAGTCAGTAATCTTGTCAAAGGACAACTCTCTACTGGCACAAACAGGTGTTTTTCAACACCTTAATCAAATAGTATTTTTCAACACTCTCTTTGGACACATCTGTGTTTTTCAACACACTTCGGATATCTCATGACGTAAACATCTCTCGATAGCAATCAAACACATTACACTCACAAGCACAATGGTGTTTTTCAACACCCTAAACATAGACACATTCGTAAGCCTCAAAACATGTTGAGATATGATTGACTCCTTCTTAGTATGATGTCTGTTCTTATGAATTTCCTTGATATTTTCTTTGTCTACTGCTTGTTGGTGTGGTTTCGATGATCCGACAATGTCAAATAAATAGGGTGTATGTGATAAGAGCTTCTGCATTAAGGTGGAAAAGCCTCACATCCCTCGATCTTGTTTATTTGTACACCAAGGGAAGGTCGAAACTATCTCCTTGACTATTATTTCTATGTTTGTTTACTTGTGAACTTTTACTACATCAAATTGGAAACAATGTTCAGGTCACCTTGGCTTTTGTGCCTTGGTGCTTATGTTCATTTCCTATATTTTATCTGATGAAAGTCATATTCATATTCTTATGGTCACAGTGGCACCAGTAAGGATTGTATTGACTCCGATGATCCAAAGCACCCGATGATAATAAATACAATGAGTCCAACAACCAAAGTCCTAGGATTGCATTTAGCTTAGGCTTGCATCTACATTGTAGGCTTGCATTCGCGTTTTAGGCTTGCATCGTGGTAGTTTGATGCTCTCTTCATTATCTTCTCATTATTCAAAGTCCTCATCTTTCACCATGGTTCTTCTTGACTGCATGAGTGTCCGGTCCTCATTCTCGATCTTCGTGCGCATCCTTTTGGCTAGTATCTATTATATATTGTGAAGGCCCTGCATGAGATGATTAGTACCATTGCATTCATTACATTTTCATAAATTCATTTGCATACATATATATCCATACACATGTGCATCCATTATAAGCATAACTCAAATCATACATAGCATTTATCCATCTAACATCTATCATAGCATTTTCATACATCAATAAAACACATGCATAAACATTTGCATATTCATTCCTAATCCATACATCTAAATCATATAGGAAATCATCTCATACACATTTAAAAGCAATATATACACATGTACAATGATGCCAAAAAATTGAGCTCATATATATATCGATCGGTCTGAATATACAAGGGTGCTACTCGAGCACAATAGGTCAAAATGGTGGTATAATATACATCATAATCTAGTCACTTGGAGGAGGTGGAGGTGGGGGAATTCCCTATTACTGTGGAGGTGGACCCTGTTGGAGGTGGTCCCTGTGGAACAGCCCGAGCGCCAGCATACTCTGAAAATGGTAGAATTTGATATGTTGCCTCAGGAACCATAAGAGTATACGCAGCATAATAGTAGGCCACCTGAGCAGCCTCATATCTAATATCCAACTGTGCTCTGGCCAGTGCCTCTTGCAACTCTCAGACCTCCTGGTCCCGCTCTGATATCTGAGTATCTCTGATGACCACCTGCGTAAGAAGTTCATCCCGCTCCCTCTATGTCTGTCGCACTCTCTCCCTCGCTCTACGGAGAGCCTCCTGTAGCTGGGTCACCTGTCCGCCTACTGGAGCATTAGCCAGAACTGCATCGGCCATGACAGTATCATCACCCTACTCTGTAGCTCTATCCTGGCTACCACTAGGCCCAGCACATGCATCTGATCCCATAGGTCTCACAGGGATAGCAGTCTGCTATGTATGTGGACGTACCACTCTATCCTGTTGCTGTGGCTGTTAATCCTGAGGCTGCTATCCTGGAGGAGGAACCTGTTGTGCCTGCTACTGTGGTGGTGGCTGCACCACTGGAGGAATCTGGCCCACTGGAGATGAGAACCTAGGAAATGGATGGGCTAAGAGCTGATCTCTGTATGTAGGTGTCACACCTGCATCTGTCACTACTGCCATATAATCCCATCAGGATAGTGGTACCCGAGCATCTATCATGCTACGCCCCCTGTCCAACTGCCTCTGCCAACCCTTCTTCATCTCATCAACAAATTGGGCATATGTACAGTACTCAAGCGACACATCCTGAGGCCTCCCAAACTGGCGCAACACACGTGTAAGCAGGAAACACTCAATCACCGTGATGGTAGGCCCTATCAGAGGACGTGAACAGAACATGTATGATAGCTCATGATGAGCATCGTCCCAGACCTTAGTAGCTACCCATGGTCACCATATCACTGTAGCCATATCATCAATCTGTGCTCGCCACTACTCAGTCTTACCTAGCGCGGGCTGGGTCATCAGACCAGCATATCTGTAAATATATGGCTCTAACAGCTGTCGCGTATCATGGAAAATTGCCCTACATACGGGAAGGTGCTCCTAGGCCCAGATCTGTAATACAACTACTCCAGCTGCAATAGTGCAGGCACCCTGATACACAACCTCGTGCATCTCATGATACATCTATGCGAGTATACACTCGCCCCATCCATATGTCACTTTTGGCACATCTAGCATCTTCTGAAGTATAACGCCCTAGCCACACTCCAAACCATGCTGACCATGATCTGGTACCAGATGACAGCTCAAGAATAATGCAAGAACGACTGCCAATGGGTAATCTTGGCCATATGTGCGTATCAGCTCCTCCTAGGAGATAGCTCGACCCACCACCAACTGATCCTGAAAGATGGCTCTCAAAGCCTGCGTACCATCTCTCGACTGCGTACAATACTCAATGCGAGCTCCATGGAATGGCATTCTCAATATCTGGTATACATCCTCCGGAGTCACATTCATCTCTCCCTATGGCAGATGAAAGGTATTCATCTCTGAATGGAAATGCTCAACCAGGGCCCCAAGTAATCTGTGATTTACCCGAATATCAGATACATCACACAGATATGTCAATCCTAACCCATCAATGTGGGCCCCGTCGGCGTCTGATAATCTCTGCAGTAACTCACCCATGACAGGATGATGAGACCTGAAACCAATATCTGGGAGATTGACCTGCAACACAAAAGGACAAAATGGGATCAGTACCTTAACAATGATGATTTTCAAAACAAAAGACAACAAATGCAGCTATCAAACTACTCGACATACAGTTCAACTAGTTGACTCTGCGATGCAAGAAATTAACTTTTTTTTGGTTTTTGCCAATTTCCCATGCGAGAAAACTCTTCTCTCATGCGAGGAAACTCTGGCTCCGCGCGAGCTTTCTGGCTTTGATGAAGTAGGATGTGTCTTTGCGTGAGATTCTAGGAATCTCACGCGTCTAACGCACGATCTTCGCGCGAGTGCTGGTAAGGGGCCCGCGCGCGGAATCCCCAAACCGTGTGAGGAAACAGTTTTCTCGCGCAAAGGGCGATCAGGCCTGGCACGAGGAAACTATTTCCTCGCGTGACACTTGGAAAAAACATGATTTAAAAGCTAAAAAAATCCAAATAACGCTAAAAACCATAAATTTTTTGCAGAAATACAAGATCAAGTTATCAATACTCACAGGTGCGTCATACTCCCCTAGTCAGTTGTGCCGTCGGGTGTGCTCAAATCGATGCATATGCACAGGAATGCTCTCAATGTTAGCTAGAACTCTCACCATCTCTAAAGTCAAAGGTGAATAATGATTTGAAAATGACCCCTCCAAGCCTTATATAGCATTTGACCTAATTTTTCAAAGTGCTCTATTTTTCACAAAAATTGCACCCTTGGCTAATCGGACCGTTCTGGATCCATTTTCGTGATCGAAATTGAAATTTGACACTCCTAAGTAGCTCAAAATCATATTTTAAAAAAAACTCAGGACCGACGTGATCAGACGCTTGTGCAGTCGTCTTTCTTGCGTCGCTTTCTTGTCAGGATTATCTCTTGTTATCATTTTCTCAGCTTCTGCAATCTTTTCATCTAAGTCAACTCTAGTCAATTCTGGTCAACTATGGTCAAACCTAATCAACAGGACCTCTCGATTGCTCTAAATCGATTATGCTCCCTCTTGATCTATCTTTTTCTATGATTTCTCGCTCTCATCTTTATGATGTGTCTTCTTTCAATTTTGCTCCCGAGGGGGAAAGATGATTGCATCATTGATCTTTTCACATTATTCTAAGAATCAGTCTGATCTAAATCAAAAGTCCTCGTCACTAAGGGCATCTCATCACTTGGGGCATATTCAGTTTTTCATACCTAACGGTCAAAATTGGATATTCCATGATCTCACATCTCGTCACTTATCTTGCTAGGCATATGAGAAATCTAACTCGGATCCTCAAGGATCACGCTTCATTCTAGGAGACAGTCCTAAATTAATTATCTTTTGAGACAGGTAATGGGGCAATCTAACCCTGATTCCTGAAGGTTGAGCCTTGTTCTGGGGACAGTCTTGTGAAAGATATCAATCTAACCAGTGTATGGGCGATCTAACCTAGACATTAGGGGACTAAGCTTTGTTCTGGAGAAGATTCTTGAAATCTCATTGGGTATTGGGGCAATCTAACCCTAATTCTTGAAAGTTATGCTTCGTTCTGAAGATGACTCTCAAAAACTCTTTACACCTTTATCTAGGCAATCTAACCTGAATCTCGGAGGGCTTACCTTCGTATTGGGGCAATCTAACCCTGATTCTAAAGATAGGCTTAGATCTTCATCAGCTCTCAGTGGACATTGGGGTAATCTAACCCCGATTCTGTTCTTCACTTCAGACTATTCTTTGAATCAATGCATTGCTCGCACATCAATTCAAAGAGGGGCAAAATGTAACACCCCAAAATTGGCACCTAATAATCAATCAATTTTGGTGCATTTTCTTATCTTCAAAGTCCTATTGTACTAGGAAAATTCTTCTCCTAATTGACTTTAATGGACTGAGTTTCAAATGCAGAAAACCCAAATTTGCATAAATCTGACATTACATTTAATTCCTAATTCTCAAATGATTATTAGATAAAAATCCCTATGATTAATTGATTTAAATCTAAAGTCCTAAATGCTTTTAATTAAATCAATTCCACCCCCTTTAGTTAATATACATAAAAGGAATTGAAAGGTTATTTAATTATTGAGTGAATTATCCTCAAAAAGGGAATTCCATAATTCCATGTGAAAGGACACTTATGTGGCAATAATTCACTCTTATTTAAATAATCTTTTCTTATTTGTCTCAAAAGATAATGAAGAGACAACTGTTTCTTTTCAAAAAACTCTTCATCCTCTTTCCATGGTTTTCTATAAATTGGACTTATTTTCTTCATTAGAGAGGGACTTTTTTTAGAGAGCATCAATACTATAGGCAATTTACATTTGATTTTCATGCTTTAAGCTCATTTGCATAATTAGGCTAAGATTTCAATTGGAATTAAAGATGTATGCTTTCATTTAAGATTCATTTTCATATCTAATGTTTCAATTTGATGTTCTCAAGCTTTCATAGATTACAAGCAATTCAATTCTAGTTTAAAGAGCAAATTCTTTTCATAGATTACAAGCTTTTCATTTCTAGACTAAGAGTATTAGTTTTCTTTTGTTAGTTTAATTGCATTTTTACTTCCATAGAGTAATTGTAACTCATTCTTAGATTAGTGCAATTCAGTTTCTTAGTTTAATTGCATCTCTTTACATAGACTAGTTATAGATTTCTCATAGAATAATGGCATTTCTCATCTTTTTGCATTCTTAAATCCTCCATGTTAGCAATGGTCAGGTTGTTGGCTCTCATTCTGAGGGTAAAACTCAACATCCACATCTAATTAAGAAGCAATAGGTCGCTTCAATTGTATTTGCAGAACAAACAATACATGTTTGTCTTTGTGAATTAAGCGATTGTGTAAGGACTATGTTGTGTTTGTGTTGAATTCAGAGGTCCACATTCAGTATACAACACCTACGACCCCTTAAGACACATTTGAGTATTCAAATGTGTCAAAAGGGGTCATGGGGTCTTCCTAGGGGTCCTAATGCGTGATAAGGCGTACTAGGACCCCCAGAAAGAGCCCATGACCCCTTTTGACCCATTTGAATGTTGAAATGTGTCCTACGTGGTCCTACAACCCCTTAGGACACACTTGACCATTCAAATGGGTCAAAAGGGGTCGTGGGGTCTTCCTAGGGGTCCTAATAAGTGCTAAAGCATACTAGGACACCCAGGAAGACCCCATGACCCCTTTTGAAATATTTGAATGTTAAAATATGTCCTAAGGGGTCCTATGACCCCTTGGGACACATTTGAGCATTCAAATGTGCTAAAAGGGGTCATGGGGTCTTTTTTGGGGTCCTAATGTGTGATAGGCATACTAGGACCTATAGAAAGACCCAATGACCCCTTTTGACCCACTTGAATGTTCAAATGTGTCCTAAGGGGTTCTACGACCCCTTAGGACACATTTGAGCATTCAAATATGTCAAAAGCGGTCATGGGGTGTTCCTAGGAGTCCTAATGCGTGACAAGGTGTACTAGGACCCCCAGAAAGACCCAATGACCCCTTTTGACCCATTTGAATGTTCAAATATGTCCTAAGGGGTCATACGACCCTTTAGGACACACTTGACCAATCAAATGGGTCAAAAGGGGTCGTGGAGTCTTCCTAGGGGTCCTATTGTGTGATAAGGCATATTAGGACCCCCAAGAAGACCTCATGACCCCTTTTGACCTATTTGAATGTTCAAATATTTCCTAAGGGCTCCTACGACCCCTTGGGACACACTTGAGCATTCAAATGTGTTAAAAGGTGTCATGGGGTCTTTCTCAGGGTCCTAATGCATGATAATGTGTACTAGGACCCCTAAGAAGACCCCATGACTTCTTTTGACCCATTTGAATATTCAAATGTGTCCTAAGGGGTCCTACAACCTCTTAAGACACACTTGAGCATTCAAATATGTCAAAAGGGGTCATGGGATCTTCCTAGGGGTCCTAATGCGTGATAAGGCATATTAGGACCCCCAGAAAGACCCCATGACCCCTATTGACCCATTTGAATGTTCAAATGTGTCCTAAGGGGTCCTACAACCCCTTAAAACACATTTGAGCATTCAAATGCATCAAATGGGGTCATGGGGTCTTCCTAGGGGTCCTAATGTATGATAAGGCATACTACGACCCCCAGAAAGACCCCATCACCCCTTTTGACCCATTTGAATGTTCAAATATTTCCTAAGGGGTCCTATGACCCCTTAGGACACACTTGACCATTCAAATGAGTCAAAACGGGTCGTGGAGTCTTCATAAGGGTCCTAATGCGTGATAAGGTGTACTAGGACCCCTAGAAAGACCCCATGACCCATTTTGACCCATTTGAATGTTCAAACGTGTCTTAAGGGGTCCTATGACCCCTTGGGACACACTTGAGCATTCAAATATGTTAAAAGGGATCATGGGGTCTTCCTTGGGGTCCTAATGCATGATAAGGCATACTGGGACGCCTAGAAAGACCCCATGACCCCTTTTGACCCATTTGAATGTTCAAATGTGTCCTAAGGGGTTCTACGATCCCTTAAGACACATTTGAGCGTTCAAATATGTCAAAAGGGGTCATGGGTTGTTCCTAAGAGTCCTAATACCTGATAAGGCGTACTAGGATCCCCAGAAAGACCCCATGACCCCTTTTGACCCATTTGAATGTTCAAATGTGTCCTAAGGGGTCCTACGACCCCTTACGACACACTTGACCATTCAAATGGGTCAAAAGGAGTTGTGGGGTATTCCTAGGGGACCTAATGTGTGATAAGGCGTACTAGGACCCCTAGAAAGTCCCTATGACCCCTTTTGACCCATTTGAATGTTAAAATTTGTCCTAAGGGGTCCTACGACACACTTGACCATTGAAATGTGTCAAAATGGGTCATGGGGTCTTCCTCACAGTCCTAATGCGTTATAATGTGTACTAGGACCCCAGAAAGACCCCATGACCCCTTTTGACCTATTTGAATGTTCAAATGTCTTCTATGGGATCCTACGACCCCTTAGGACACACTTGAGAATTCAAATGTGTCAAAAGAGGTCGTAGGGTCTTCTTAGGGGTCCTAATGCATGATAAGACATACTAAGACCCCCAAAAAGACTCTGTGACCCCTTTTGACCCTTTTGAATGTTCAAATGTGTCTTAAGGGGTCCTAAAACCCCTTAAGACACATTTGCGCATTCAAATATATCAAAAGGGGTCATGCGATCTTCCTAGGGGTCCTAATGTGTGATAAGGCGTACTAGGAACCCTAGAAAGACCCCATGACCCCTTTTGACCCATTTGAATGTTCAAATGTGTCCTAAGGGGTCCTATGACCCCTTAAAACACATTTGAGCATTCAACGACCCCTTAAGACACATTTGAGCATTCAAATAGGTCAAAAGGGGTCATGGGGTCTTCCTAGGGGTCCTAATGCATGATAAGGCGTACTAGAACCCCCAGAAAGACCCCATGACCCCTTTTGACCCATTTGAATGTTCAAATGTGTCCTAAGGCGTCCTACAAACCCTTAAGACACACTTGACCATTCAAAAGAGTGAAAAGGAGTCATGGGGTCTTCCTAGGGTCCTAATGCATGATAAGGCGTACTAGGACCCCCAGAAAGACCCCATGACCCCTTTTCACCCATTTGAATGTTCAAATGTGTCCTAAGGGGTCCTACGACCCCTTAAGACACACTTGACCTTTCAAAAGGGTCAAAAGGGGTCATGGGGTCTTCTTAGGGGTCTTAATGCGTGATAAGGCGTACTAGGATCCCTAGAAAGACCCCATTACCCCTTTTGACCAATTTGAATGTTTAAATGTGTCCTAAGGGGTCCTAAGACCCCTTAAGACACACTTGACCATTAAAAAGGTTCAAAAGGGGTCCTGGGGTCTTCCTAAGTGTCCTAATGCGTGATAAAGCATACTAGGACCCCCAGGAAGACCCCATGATTCCTTTTGACCCATTTGAATATTCAAATGTGTCCCAAGGGGTGCTACGACCCCTTAGGACACACTTGAGCATTCAAATGTGTCAAAAGGGGTCGTGGGGTCTTCCTAGGGGTCCTAATGCATGATAAGGTGTGCTAAGACCCCTAGGAAGACCGCATGACCACTTTTGACCTATTTGAAAGTCCAAATATTTCTTAAGGGGTCTTAGGACCCCCTAAGACACATTTGAGCATTCAAATGTGTCAAAAGGGGTCATGGTGTCATCCTAGGGGTCCTAATGCGTGATAAGGCGTACTAGGACCCCCTGAAAGACCCCATGACACCTTTTGACTCATTTGAATGTTCAAATGTGTCCTAAGCGGTCCTACGACCCCTTAGGACACACTTGACCATTCAAATGGGTCAAAAGGGGTCGTGGGGTCTTCCTAAGGGTCCTAATGCGTGCTAAGGCATACTAGGACACCTAGGAAGAACCCATGACCCCTTTTGACCCATTTGAATGTTAAAATATGTCCTAAGGGGTCCTATGACCCCTTGGGAAACACTTGAGCATTCAAATGTGTTAAAAGGGGCCATGGGGTCTTTTTTGGGGTCCTAATGTGTGATAAGGCGTACTAGGACCCCTAAAAAGACCCCATGACCCCTTTTGACCCATTTGAATGTTCAAATGTGTCTTAACGGGTTCTACAACCCATTAGGACACATTTGAGCATTCAAATATGTCCTAAGGGGTTCTACAACCCATTAGGACACATTTGAGCATTCAAATGTGTCAAAAGGGGTCATGGGGTGTTCTTAAGAGTCCTAATGTGTGATAAGGCGTTCTAGAACCCCCAGAAAGACCCCATGACTCCTTTTGACCCATTTGAATGTTCAAATGTGTCGTAAGGGGTCCTACGACCCCTTGGGACACACTTGAGCATTCAAATGTGTCAAAAGAGG
>MU224089.1:428857-449956 GCA_018584345.1 Thuja plicata
AACAACCCACCCGGCTAAAACAAGATGGCAAAGGAAGGGGAACCCGACAAAGACTTCCTATCCTAGGGAAGACTTAGACCTAGACATCAGACTGACCAGACCAACATGACATGACCATACTATGACTTCTAAATCCTCCACTTTGACAGCATGGTTACAGGATGAAAAGTGGGGCAACATGATGATAGAGTATTTCTTTCCCAAAATTTTCTTGATGATGATTCTTTTATTCAATATGATGAGTTCAAGAGCTTTCTTTTGAAATTGCAACAGGATGAGTTTAGAAAAAAAGTAAACTTGGATGATAATAACACTACAAAAAATGAGCAGGTTATAGCTGCATTGTAACGATTTGATCCAAATAATGTACAACTGACAGTTGATGAGGAAAGGCCCTTGGGTAAGAAAAATGATATGTTGTTTCTCCCTTAATGGGACTTACAGCCCTCATTTATTACTGACCAATTCAGGGAGCTGTTGGAAACTATAATTGAGACAATTGCTATATTGTCATTGATGTCAAACCTTAATGGGTAAGACAATTGCTATCTTGTAAAGTGTCATATCAATTGATTGAAGAAGATAATTTGAAAAGAAGAGATAACAAGAAGACCTAGTGAAATGGTTGAGTTATGTGAAAATACAATGGGTACTTGATGAGATCGCACCTTGACAAGATAATATATTGTTTATCTTAATTCTAAGTGAAGTTTGGATGACTACAAGATTAGTCTTGACCAAGTAACAGAGCAGAAGATTAGGGAACTTATGTTTGTGTTGAGTGATGCGAGTGTCGACCAAGCGCCAGTATGTGCCAAGAAAATTTAGTGTCGACCGAGCATCAGTATTTTCTGAGTGTCATAGAATTACCGAGTTATCTAGTGATGACCGAGCGAAAGAACATAGTATTGACAATGTTATTATTATGACAGTTTGAGAGAGATTTGAGATCCTAGCCGACATAGTTGATTTTCTTGGGATATGTGAAGTGTATTTAAGATAAGGATGATTGTTGTGGATAATTAAATGAGCATTTAATATATGTTTAAACATTTTATGTATGGATTAAAGGATTTTTATGATGCATTCTATAATTTAAATGGAAACAAAATGTTGGAAGGATGTGTTGGATCTGACCAAACCCTAAGATCTACAGTGATGATTAAGCGGAAAAAGATTGAGCTACTTGATCAAAGAGGTATAAGATTAACTTAATTTTAGGTGATGTGTAAGATTAACCTGAACATGGTGTCTAATACAACATTAAAAGCTAGGACATCAACATCACTGTCCATGCTCGACATCATTTCAACATTTACCAGAATTAAATCAAATTCACTGCTCCAAGTCTCCATAGATTTTAAATAATTATTTTTATCATAAATAGATGGAACTAACAGATGATAACCATCAAAAAATAACTGTAATTTATCCTTAGCCAACTGCCCCTTTCCTTTAAAGAATGAAAATAAATAATTAAGCACAATTAGTTTATCTTTTGTGGATGTAAATTTATCATTATCATGCTTTGTTTCAAGGAAAGGATTAAGTATGCTTCAATTAATAAATGTGAGAAGTGTATGTATGGTATAAATATGATGATAATATTGGTTATATGGGATTAAATCTATGTTATTCATATTGAATAATCTTAATCTTGTTCCTCTGTGAGAAGTTAAACATAAAGTCGGATGTGTCTTATAATTTTTTTTAGTTTATTGTCTTATAGGTTAACCAATGGTCTAAGTCATGTTAGAGTACTATTAGATAGCCCAATAATCCATAAATATGAAATCATTTTACATTGTTTTGTTGATTTCATGGTAAATTATTTGCATTCTCAGTAAGAAACTGGAAGCTATGGTGAGAACTATGTTCTGTGACTTCTCCTGCAGCCATTCAAACTCTCCTTTTTTTACTTTTCTTATAGCGAAGGAAAAACATAGTAACTTCATGTTTTCTAAGAACTACATTTTTGTTATCTCCTTCATGTTTGTTTAGTTGTTCATTCATGTTTAGTGCTCAAGATATTTATTTTCAAGAATTTTCCTTTAGTATTATTTACTTGGAGAAAACTAGTAAACACATTATACATTCATGAAATTTTCATGAAGACAAATTTGGCTATTAACAACAAAAAAACTTATGTAACAAAAAGAAAATGGAGTAGGAGACAATCTTCAAATGATATTTTCAATTAATTTCTCCAAAATTATTTATACATTTCATTTAATACAAGACTTTGTCATTACTATTTCTGCAAAAAGACCTATTACATAAACTATTCTACTTGTCCCTGTACAAAGAATTTTTAGAACCTGTAAGATAGGCCTTGATATTCCTTTTATAAAAACATGGAATGCAACAAGCTACATGCCAGAGTATCACTTTTATATTATGTTAGCAACTACCACTAGCCGATGATAGAAGATGTTCTCCAAATGAAGGTTGTTACCTATGTTTGTGTTCAACCAGGCTTCTGAGCCATGTCATTATCACACATGGGTGGTTTTTGAGGCATAAAATGCCAGGAGTAAAAATTCTCACCATCTTCCCTCCCGATAGATGGCTGTAAAGGGTGGTGAAAGAGGGTAAGGAGATTGTTTATTAATGGTTGTTTGATTTGATTAAAGAGAGTTGATTTCCTTAACCCTACTTTACATTTAATTGAATTGTGTTAATTGTATAGTGAAATTGTGATTAAGAAGAAGATAAGATGATCTTCTTCTATCCTCAAATGCACAAATGGAAGATCCAAGTTGATTAAGCCCAAAGAAGGATCAATACACGAATGAATCAACTATTTGGAAAAGAGAGTAAAGAAGGAGATCTTAAATTATGTTAATTGATTATATAGATATGATATATGGTAGTAATTGAAAAGGATAGGAAGAAGAACCAACCTTAAAGTATTGCAGATCAAAGAATGATGTTTTCTGAGGTTTGTAGTCTGTTTGTGGAAAAATTGAAGTATGATCCAGAACTGGAACGCACAGACAAACAAAACCCAAAAATATTTTCCCGATTCGATGCCGTCTTATGGAAAAGGTCGACCTTGACCCACAAATGTCAACCCTGACCCAATAATCTTGACCCTAACCTGCACAGGTCTGACAGAGAATCTGCTCACGAAGCCCACAGAAAGCCGAAAAGGGTATCCGGATTTGAGTCCAAATCCGCAGTCCTAAACCTATACCTAAAAGAAAAAGAGGTTTCTTTGTTGTGGGGGAGGGGTTTGCCTTAGTCAAACCCTGATTTAGGAATTGACCTTGAAATAAATAAAGTATAGAATGCTAGCAAGTAGTAGAATTGAATCTAACAATGAAGCTATGATATTCAATATGCAATTATAATTTAAATGTATGCAAGTATGTAAATATGAAAGCTTGAACTCAATAGAAACCATAAACCTCCATGATTATATGCTTCAAATCCACCTTGAAGAGATGATGAATGTGTCTTGAGGATGCACAAAGGATCTTGAAGGAAGATCACACCGCCATGATGGCTAGATCTAGAGTTTGAATGATGAATCTTGGATGCATGTGCCAAATCCCTTCAAAGGATTGAAATATTGAATCCTTGATCTTTAATGGAGACCTTGAATTCTTGAGATGAATACTTGAACACCTTGGAAGCTTGAGAATAATGGATGCTTGAATTTCCTTCGAATGCTTAATTACCTTAGCGCTTATTACTTGATGATGCTTAGAGAAAATGAGAGGAGAAGGCTCCGTTTTATATGAAACTAGGGCACAATATTCTAAGGAGGTCAAAATAGGATAATTAAATTCCCATTAAATCCTTTACCCCTAGGAGAGGACCTATATTAAATATAATTTAGGAATCACCACTTCAGAACCTGAAACAGTCGACCTGGAAGCGGGAAAATTGAATTTTGGATGACCCTAGATAGTCAATAGGCTTCCAGATTTGAAAGGGGGGCCCTGGTCAGGGTTGAGGTCGACCCTAACCTAGGTCAAGGTTGAGTTCAACCTTGACCCAGGGGGCCAGAACCTCTGGAAAACATGCTAGGTGGGGTAGAAGGTGCCCGGAGAGGCCTAATCAAGGTCCTAATCAGGCATAGAAGCAGGGGATGATGTAGAAATGGGAGGATGATATGATGGAGGTCAAAAATATCCCCTAAGGAGGGATAAACATCCTTAACATGGAATTTCTTCCATTTTAAGATGATACAATGGCTTTGAAAATACAACACAAGGAGAAACAAATGACTCCAAACTCCCATCTTTTATGTCTACACCCATAATTTTCTTTGCTTCCATCCTAGAAAATGGAACCAAAGTGGTAAAATGAGATCAATGGCATTTTCAAGTTGTGGAAAAAGTTATTAGCAAAGTACAGATCTTTCAGTATCTCTACGATTATTGAATGAAATTTCAGTATCTCCACGATTACAAAATTTATTATCAACTGGTTCACCACCATGATCCTTGTATATCCGTTGCAACATGGCTTGGTATGGCCCCTTCTTGTTATAGTAAAATACCTTTGTACCCTTAGAAATCCCCATCCTTAGCAATCAAACAAAGAAACACTCTCTTCTAATCGTGAAAAACCCAAATTTAGACAACGCGCATAACTCATTCTGCAATTTTCCCTTGTATTTAAGCTATTTCTCACACTTTCAAACAGCCAAAATAGAAGCAACAGTTATCCCAAGATTTGCATCTATCCCAACAACTACAAGACCTGTCATTATGGCCTTTTCCCTTGGTTATAGAAAGTTAAATGTGACACTCAAAGGATTGATTTGTAAGGGAAACAATTATGCAGGCATCAAAAGGATAGCTAACAAGGCCAATTTATAAGTTTAATAATTAATTTAAAATTTAGAATACAATTTCATTTTGGTTTTTTAATTAATTATTAAACTCAAAAATTGGTCTTCTAAGGTATCCTTTCGATGCTAGTGTAGCCATTAACAAGCTGTAAGGGAATGATTTATAGTAAGGAAAATATTTTTAGATTAGAAACTACAACATTCAATCAGTCATGACGTATCTTCTCAGATTCTTCCTACCACCACTTCTTTCTTTAATATATTGTCAAATATTTTGTGTAACCTAGATAAAATGTCGCGAGGTTGCGACTTACCCAAACTGGGTTATCAATTCATTCCATTTCAAGCTCCCAACCATTTTCCTTAACTATAATTTATGCCTACAAGGATGCAACAACTTAACCAATTTATATATGCACGTGCATAATTTGTTGGTTAAGAGGTTGTGGGTCCCCCATGGTGGCGCGGTGTAATATTTCTCTTGTCTCCCCATGTTACCGAGATGCATTATTCGTTGATTAATTAATATGGGTTATCAATTAAATTTATCGCAAGCTCACAACTATTTTCCTTAATATCAATTTAGGCCAACAAGGATGCGATAATACTTTTATCACCGCCACAGACTGCCATGCAGCCTTGCAACCGTTAGTTGTCATATGTCTTAACCTCCACGAGGATGCGATAAACACTTTAAGCACAACTTAAAGTACGTGCAAAATAAACAATAAAGTGTTAGGCTAGGACATAAGAGAAAGAAAGAAAGAAATTAGTTTTAATGTTTGTGAGGCTAAAGATAGCCTATGGGACGTCTACACAGCACCCAAAATATACCATTTATTGTATTTATTCATTAAATAAAAATAAAAATTAATTAATTTAAAATTGAAAAACAATGATTATAACATTTTTAACTAAAGAATATTTATAGTTTAAAACACAATCCAAGACTATTATCTATGCAACACCCAAAACGAATAATTTACTATAATTATTAATTAATTAAAAAATGTCATATTCATTGTATTTCAATTTTTAATCAATTAATTAATAATTATAATAAATAGGGGTTTTGTGTGCTACATAAACGTTGCCATCAAATATGATAGCCGACAAATGGATACTTTAACATAATGCCTAATTATGTGCCTACTCATCCAAGTGGCGTTCATTTGGGTGCCAACACAGGCGCATTTACAGGTACTGCATTGTGTCTAGCCTCATGCTAGTATCTTCAGCTCGGTGCAGAGAATGCCATGACTCACGCTGGCCCGATGAATAGCATCGTATTTAGAAACAAAATGGGGGAGAGATACATTAAAAGAGTGTGTGGAAGAAAAATGTGGGGCCAAAAAGGGAGCTAATGACATGGAATTGTTGTGGTGACATCACTAAAACTATATGTACCTTCGCAACATCTTATCTTCAATACAGTAGTTGTACCAAAATAATCTTCTCACTAAATATACCAGGAATACACAAGAACATTATCATAAAAAATAGGAATATGTTGACATCAATGACTAAAAATTAATGTCAACACATATATGCAACAATATCCAACTATATCCCCCTTTGGCATTGATGACAACATATGATGTGAAAAATAAAATCAACGCACAAAGAAACTATACCAACAATATCCACAATATATCTTTTAGAGTCTCTCTAACAAACCTTCTCCACCCAAGAACAATCTCTCCCTCTTATTCTCATACTTTTTTTTTACATAACTCTCTCTCCCCCTTTGAAATCAATAAAAAATGCACATAAATGCACTAAGTTATAGAAGCCAAAAATATGAACAAACATCTCTCACAAATCTGAATATGTGACTACCCCCCCTGAGTAGTAGCCACCAAAACATTAATTCAGAATAATAATGATCTTTGTAAGTACACTAGACTGATACAAATTAATGTATCTCTAGCTCTGATCAAGAGGGGCAATTACCCCAAGCTTAGCTTGGAGATAGTCAAAAATATCATTTAGAAAGGGATTCATGAAGATATCTGCAATATTCTCTTTTGTAGATACATAATCCAATCTGACTTCTTTTTCACTAACCTTGTCTCTCAATAAATGATATTTAATAGATATATGCTTTGTCTTTGAATGCAACACAAGATTATTTGAAATATTGATAGCACTTTAATTATCACAATAGATAGCAATTGGCTCATCAATACTTTGTTGGAAAGTGATATTTTTGGAGTGTTATGTGACACTTGATGGTTTCCATCTATGGCAACACATTTGATATAATGATCGCTTATATTTAAGCATAGTTTTGGAGAGACAATCTTGAAATTGACTAAGTATAGAAACAATTTTGTACAAAGTATAACAATATTTTTTTGGACAGCAAAGATCATATATGATAGTTGATGAATTACGAGCTTAGAGGAAGACACTTTGGGATATTTATGACCTTTAGTTAAGGTATCTTGTGTTTTGGTGTTGATCGCAGAGAGCTAGAGTGTTTTGAAGACATGTGAAGACACTGGAATAGAGAAGTTGAATAGTCATGATGATTGAGGGAGTATGAGATAGAATCCAAACATGCTAAGTTGGATTGTCATTGTGAATTACCTTTACTTTGGTATTACAAGATCGCCAAAATTGTATTTAATGTTTGTATAAGTGTTTATTCTATTTTGTATTCTATCTGAGAGCTGACTAAATGATGTAACACACACACACACACACACACACACACACATATATATATATATATGAAGAACATTTTGTAAAGCAAAGATCTGAAAGAGATGTTAGAGATGATAGATGGAAGATACAAGATCTGAGGTTGACATATATTGTTGAGAACTACAAATGGAACTATCTAAGAATTTCAAATGCTTGTTTTGTTCATTACTGAGAACACTTTGTAACAACAATATTAGTTGTAAGAGATATAAGCTCAGTGTACCCCTAACAGGGTGTTTTATACCTTTAACAGGGTTGATATTCCTTTAACAAGGAAATGTACTATGTAATAATCAGCTCATAATAGGGCTAGGTCTCCTAACAGGGACATTATACTTTAGTGCATGCTTGTGGGTACCATCCCCACCAATTTTTTTCTTTTGGCTAGGGTTTCCTTGATAATAAATAATGGTGTTATGAGTTGTGTTATTTTCTTATGTTCTTTTCATTTCATCAATCTTATGGTTTATTACGAATTGGTTTAAGTTTAATTTAAAGTTTTGTAATACTGATTCACCCCCACCCCCCCCCTCGGTATTTCTCAATGCTAACAATTTGTATCAGAGCTATTGGCCCTTGGAGAGAAATTTTAACAACTTAAGGGAGATCAAGATGGATTCTGAAAGCTTGGAAAAAAAATTTGAAGCAACACTTGAAGACCTTGACAAAGCAAAAGCATAAAATGGTGACTTGAGATTCAAATTGAGAAGAGCTAATAGATTCATTAAGAAACTAAAGGATTAGCTTGAACTTTCTAGAAGTTAGAGACAGGATCTTATGGTTCAGATAAAAGAGGATTAAGACAATGATAATTCATATCAGATAAAACAACTTGAACAAGAGAATGATACTTTAAAGCTTAATCATGAAACAATGGCTAGATAGATTTGACAATAAAATGATACTAAAAACAAAACTAAAGAATCTTTGAAGGATGCTAATATTTTTATGGGACAAATGAAGACTGAACTTGATCACTACAAGAACAAGTATCTGGAATTGGAGAAATATAATCAGATCATTTAAGGTGAACTTGTTGAGACAAAGAAACATATTTAAGAGACTTCACATGAGCAGTGACTTGATCGATGAATAAAGAGATAGATAGAAACCTAAAGGAGATATTATTGGTGTTGGATTCAATTAAGTTGAATGTTCCAAGAATCAAGAAGAAAAATATGATGCAAAGATTGATGGAGAAAAACCTACTCTTGAAGAACCTAGAAAACAGATCAAACCTTTCAAAGGTAGATGTTTTGGATGCAACAAGGATGGACCATGAAGAGAGATTGTAGAGGTAAATCCCATTTCAAATATTTTTCTGGTTATTTCTTTAATTTTCAGGCATATGGGCACAAGAAAGAAGAATGCGGGAAACCTTATCAATCTAGATACATACAAGATAACATTAGGAAGGAATCAACAGATAAAACCACATGTTACAAATGCAATAACCTTGGGCATATCGAAAGGTATTGTAAGTTACATGTAAATCAGAACAAATTACCTCCTATATGCTAAAAATGTAACAATCCAAGGTATATAGCCAATTTTTTTAGGTACAATAGAGAAAGACAACAAAAGAGTACCACCTCCTATGGATACTAAGAAGAATGACAATGATACTAGTAAGAGTCTTGCAGATTACAAAAGTGAATTTGATAGTTGTTTCAGGAAAGCAGAAGCTAACAACAGTGTTAAGCAATGGAAAGTCAAAAATTCAAATAAGGTATTGGTTCAGGGAGAGACACTAGATGCTACTAAATCTTCACCTAATGCTAGCAAAGCTGAATCGACCTAAATGGCCGAACATGGACTTAGGGAGAGCATTGGATGAAGACACCAGATTATATCCAGTCCCTGATTTTGGGGAGTAATCTCATGCGATCTTGGTTATAGTGTATGCAGACATTATGGAACCTATGTCTACAATTGCAACATCTAAAGATTCATATTCTGTGATCGCGAGGTTTGTGATTGACTGGAAAGTGTGCGAAGTGTAGTTTATTGGGTAAAGTGCATTTTCTCACTTAGCAATGAATAAAAGACATCTGAGTTACTTATTTCTTCACCATTTGAAGAGAAGCAACCAAGGAGAGTAGAGTTTAGAGAGTATCAAACTACCAAGAAGCCACATTGCATGATTGATCAAAGCGAAAGTTTGAAATTCAGTGTGTTTAAGGTATTTAGACTATCTACTCAAGAAGAAGTTATGGATGCACCATTGATTTATGATGTTATAGATAGACCTAGATATAAATTCAAGAAACATCCCTTTAATTCTTGTGAGGATGACCTTGAAGGAGTTTTTTTCCAAACACCACAGGATCTCTTGCACGTAGAGGATATTAGAGCATATATACATTGAAAATATGAGACATTGGGAGATGATGAGGATTGCTAACAAAATGGAAGACATGATAGGTGATGATGGTAAAATTAAGGATGAGTTCAAATACCTAGACAACTTGAGAATTATGAAAATGACAAACATGTATGAATTCAACAAAGAAGAATGGTTTAAAATAATACTTAGTAGAGTTCATGACCAATTCATTTAGATAGGGGAGAAACTTGTAAAGATTTGTAGTTAGTTGATTCATGACATAACTGGGCTAGAAAACACTGGATTTATCCCTGTAGTAGAAAATAATACAAAGAAACAAGTTGAAACCCTAACACATTCTAAATGGGATAGGCAAGCAATGACAGTGAATGGCATTTTCCTACAGGATGTAAGACTAGTTGCAATGATACTTTGTTATAAGCTTGACTTCAGCAATAGACCTAATTCAGCCTCAACATGAGTTATTATGATGGCTTATAGGATGGTAAAGGAAAACACAACATTCAATCTATGTGAGGTTCTGGCACAACAATTTCTAGAGAATGTAAAGTTAATCAAGAAGGATAAATCTAAGGCTTTTAGATTTGGCTCACTTATAGTTCACATGTATATCCATATTGAGCATATGTTTCCTAGAATGCACCCTAGAGCATGGAAAGACAACATACCAATTGGTATTCAGATATCACAGAGTTACAAAAGACAAAACAACACATGGGTGGATAGAGAATTGTTTGGGATGACCAAAATTCTACAGAGGAAAATGAAAGAAAGATTCAGAATTCCTAAAGAGTTGGTTGAGAGATACAAGGATTCAATTTGTTTCATGGTTGAAACTGATTGTGTGTGTTATGAGGTAGTTGTACCAAGGAAGAAATGGTGTTACCCTATGGGCTATGAATTCAGTTCAGAAGTTATGGTTATGAAAATAGAACATGATTTGGTGATTCATCTGAGGCGAGATGGGGCACATATGAAGAGAAATCAGCTAAAGTTAGAGAAGAACAGTGTAGACGTATAAGGAAGAGAAAGATAGAGAAAATGGTTGATGAAATGGTATCTAAGGCTGGAATAACTAAAGAGGAAATGAAAGATGTGAGGAAGAAGACAACAGAAAGATCTTCTAGGTTGGCAAGCACTGCTACTGCAGCCCTTCCACCTCCATAAATTGAGAAGGTACTTAGTCCACTTTCTACTGTGATAGATGTATCTACACCCTCACCACCACAGAAGACATCACAGGAAGAGATAGAAAAGATTGTACCTCAAAGAAACACAAGGTCCACTAAAATGGACTCGCCTCCTAAGAAAAAAAGGACAAAAGAAGAAGAAAACAAAGTTGAAAAAGAGACCACCAATGTAAGACAACTATGGAAGCCAGATATGAATATGCTAGAGAAAAGAGCTATTGAGTAAGGAAAGCTTGTTCCATTGGCTAAATACTATGATAGGTATGAGGCATTTGACAAACTAGCAATTGAAGACGTAGTGATTAATCATTTACTTATTTTCTAGAAGAACCTATTAGAGATAGAGGGCAGTATACCTGAGAAATTGTATGGTAAACTAGAGATTAGAAAGCAACTTGCACATATAGAAGATGAGGCAATTAGGAGTCAAGCTATTGAGGATATGTTTCCATTAGTTTCTGTATGCGAGAGAGAGAGAGAGAGAGAGAGAGAGAGAGAGAGAGAATACTTGATGAACTCAAACCTTTGTTAAGAACTAAAGCAAGATTAGTGAAAATTATGGGTAGAAAATATGATGAAGTCATAGAGGATACTCAAAAGGCATTAGATCAGATAATTATGAGCAATATTCCTTAGAAAATTTCACCTCCTAAACCTACTATGCCTACACCTATAAGAATTGGAGAGAGCTCTAAGTCAGTTGACGAAAATGTTGAGAGAAGCAAACTAAGTACTAACATGAAACCATATTTCTTTGTTTCTGGTGTGCCTGTGAACCTTGACACTTCACTTGATGAAAAAGACCCATTTGAAGGAAATATTGATAATACAGTGGCAGATGAAGAAGAAGAACAAAAAGAGGAAGAGCAAAAAGAAGAATCAAAATAGAGAGAAGAGGTAGATACAACAAAAGGAGAAGAGGCAAGAGTTGAAGTAAATCATGAAATTGACACATCCACTATTCTATTGCTGGAAAGCAAGGACAAGTATGTAAGCACAAATATTGATAGTATGGATGAGAATGAACTGATGAGACTATCCTTCATCGCATTCACAAAGGAAAAAGAAAGATCTGAGTAGAAAGGAGAAAAAAAGGCTAAGGTAATTACTAGAGCAGTTGATACTATGAATAAACTACTTCTAGTACCTATTGATTTTCAAGGAAAATATGATGCAAAGAATCTAAATATGGCACTAGATGATTTTGATAGTCATTATGAGACCTTAGTTAAGATCACTGAAGAGAAGGCAAAGAAAAGTTATATAGAGAAGAAGTTGAAGGAAGTATGCCAATCTATTTCATGGGACTTGAGCATTCTAAGATTGGCTACATCAAAGGCCAAAAGTTGTGTCAAACATGGAAGGATGTTATACATCTATTGTATGAACCCTATCAGACACATTCAAAATATTGAAGACATTATTGTGAAGGACAAGGATACTCTAGATAGCATGATGGACAGTTGTGAGACCTCCTCACAATCTGTATTGGAGATGGACAGAGAGGTATCAAAGATTTTTGATAAGTTGAATGTCTTGGATATAGAAAAAGGGAGAGTAATGACAAGATTTGGTTTTCTAAAGAGTCTAATCACTCTCAAGCTATCAATTCTTGAAGTTCATCTATCTAATATGGAGAAGACTGCAGATTCATTGACAGATTCTATGCCCATGAGTTAAAAGAAGCAAATACTTCATCCTATGCATTGAATGACTAATACATGTTAGTCATTTGTTGATAGAGTCATGGAATGCAGAAGTGAAAATCTTGGAAGATTCCTTTCAAGATGTTCTAAAACTGGTAAGAAAGCACTAAATTCTACATTTTTGTAATTTTGGGTACACCTTTGCCACTGTTTTCAAAGGGGGAGAAGAGAAGAAAAATGAGAAAAGAAGAAAAGAAGAGAAAAAGAGAATAGTTAGTTAGGACACTTAGTCATTTTTTGCTAAGTGTTGTCATCAATGCCAAAGGGAGAGATTGTTGGCAAGTGATGTTTTTGGATTATTATGTGACACTTGAGGATTGTTTGTTATGGAAACACATCTGATATAATGATCACTTGGAGTTAAGCACAGTTTTGGAGAGAGAGTCTTGAAATTAACTAAGTATAGAAACAAATTGTACAAATTATAACAGTATTGTTTTGGACAACAAAGATCATATATGATAGTTGATGACTTGTGATCTTAGAGGAAGACACTTTGGGATATGTATGACCTTTAGTAAAGGTTGCTTGTGTTTTGGTGTTGATCGCATAGAGTTAGAGTGTTTTGAAGACATGCGAAGATAGTGGAACAGTGAAACAGAGCAGTTGAACAGTCACGATGATTGAGGGAGTATGAGATAGAATCCAAACTTGCTCAGTTGGATTGTCATTGTGAATTACCTATACTTTGGTAGAACAAGATTTTTGACATTGTATTTACTTTTTGTATAAGTATTTATTCTTTTTTGTATTGTATCTAAGAACTGACTAAATGATGTAGCGCGTGCACACACACACACACACACACACACATATATATATAAAGAAAATTTTGTAAAGAGAAGATGTGAAAGAGATATTGGAGATGATTGATGGTAGATGCAAGATCTGAGGTTGACATATATTGTTGAGAACTACAACTGGAACTATCTAAGCATTGTAGATGCTTGTTTAGTTCATTATTGGGAACACTTTGTAACAAAATTATTGGTTGTAAGAGTTGTAAGCTCAGTGTACCCCTAACAGGGTGTTGTATACCTTTAACAAGGTTGATATTCCTTTAACAAGGAAATAAAGGAAATGTACTATGTAATACTCGGCTCCTAACAAGGCTAGGTCTCCTAATAGGGAAATTATACTTTAGTGCATTCTTGTGGGTACCATCCCCACCGGGATTTTCCCTTGGCCAGGGTTTCCTTGAAAACAAATAATGGTGTTATGAGTTGTGTTATTTTCTTATGTTATTTTCATTTCAGCAATCTTATGGTTTATTAAGAATTGGTTTAAGTTTAATTTAAAGTGTTGTAATACTGATTCACCCCGCCTCTGAGTATTACTCAATCCTAACATACTTACTCTGATATCTTTCAACATTTTCTTCGTCCATATCACTTATGTAAAATTAACAATAACAACAAGATATTCAGCTTCAAGAGTAGATTGTGAATACATTTTTTCTTTTTACTTGCCCATGAAACTAACCCTTTTCCCAAAAAGAATGCTCCACCACTTGTACTCTTCCTGTCATCCACAATATGTGCCAAATCCACATCAGTAAAAGCACTCAATGTAAAATCATCATCCTTATCCTACCATAAGTCATAATCAATTGTTCCCTTCAAGTATTTGAATATCATTTTAACAACATGTGATTCCTTCATTTTTGCTTGAAATTTTGCAACAATGCAAACAACATTCATAATATTAGGCCTGGTTTGTGTCAAGTATAATAAGGCATCGATCATTGATCTGTATCTTGTTTGATTTTATTTAGGTGAATCATCATTCTTTGTCAATTTTCAACCAGTAACCATAGGAGTACCAACAGGTTTTGAATCATCCATACCAAATTTCTTCAACAATTCTTTCACATATTTGGATTGAGATGTGAAAATACCTTTATTAGATTGTGTAATTTGCAGACCAAGAAAAAAATTCATCTCCCCTATCATGGACATCTCAAACTCTTTCTGCATCTCATTAGAAAATTCTTTACTCAACTTGTCATTTCCACCAAAAATAATATCATCTACAAAGGATTCAACAATCAAAATATTATCATGATCAACTTTAAAGGATCAATTTTTTATCAACAATACCTTTACCGAGACCAAGTCTCAATAATTATGTATCCAACCCTACATATCAGGTGCTAGGTGTTGGTTTCAATCCATATAATGCTTTCTTTAACCGAAAAACCATGTCACCTTCATCAATCAAAGGAAAACCATCAGGTTGCTCAATATAGCCTTCCTCTTCCAATTCTCCATTAAAAAATGAAGACTTAAGATCCATCTAATATACCTTAAAATATTTGTAATTATCATATGCAAGAAACATCCTAATAGATTCAATTCTAGCAACACAATAAAGGTTCTCCTCAAAATCAATACCTTTCATCTATGAGTATCCCTTGCAAAAAATTATGGTTTTTTTTCAAACCACTTCACCTTCTTCATTCAATTTGTTTCTGAATACCCATTTAGTACCGATCATATTTTTGTTCTTGGGTCTGGGAACAAGAATCCATGTCTTCTTTTTCTCAATCTATTTCAACTCTTCTTCCATACATTTAACTCAAATTTCATCTTTGCATGCTTCATCAACATCCTTTGGTTCAATCTTAGAAATCAAACAAATTTCATTTCGAATAATTTTTCCTCTAGTCTGAACACCTTGATTACTATCACCAATAATTTGTTTTTTGGATGATTTAACCTTACATACCTTGGAGTGTTTGTATATGCATTGTTATAAGACTCTTTTGTTTCTACTTCTTCCTCATTTCTAATGTCTCCATCATGTTCTACCAAATCATTTTGATTATGATTTTATGCTTTCATTTCCTAATTGTCTTCATCATCATCTGATTCATATCTCAAGATCTGGTTTGTTTCTGATAACTTTCATCCACTTTGACATTTGTACTTTCAATATCATTCTCAACCTTTTGTTATAACATTTGTATGCTTTATTTTTTGTATAATAACTAAGAAAGATACCTTCATCACATCTAGGATCAAATTTTCCTAAATCTTCATCTCTTCTGATATAACATCCGCTTCCAAAAATTCTAAATTATTTCATTGTGGGAACATGACCATACCAAAGTTCATAAGCTATTTTACTAGTACCTTTCTTGATTTTATCTTGGTTCAATGTATAAACTACAGTGCTAACCACTTCTCTCCAATAAATTTGTGGTAAGTCTCATTCAATCATCATAGTCCTTGCAGTGTCAAGGATAGTTCTATTTATTCTCTCTACAATACCATTCTAGTGGGGTTCGTGAAACAAACATTTGCCTCTTTATTTCATGCTCTTCACAAAAAGTGTTAAACTCAATAGATGTAACCTCTCCACCTCTATTCGATCTCAAACATTCAACCTTAGACCTGTCTTAGTCTCAACCATAGCTTTGAAAATCTTAAATTTATCAAAGGCCTCAAATTTCTCTTTAAAAAATGTAACCCACATCGTTGTAGAGTAATCATCAATGAATAAAATGAAATATGTGTCCCCATAGTAACTTCTAGTTCTTGCAGGCCACACAAGTCAGTATGAATCAATCTAGCAATCCACTTGAAGGATAGTTCTTTCTCTTGAAAGTAGACTTGGTCAGCTTGCCCAATTGACATTACTTACACATTGCATCAACAAGCTTCAACAATTTAGGTAGATCTCTTACTGCTCTTGTAGTGCTTATCTTTATAATGTTATCAAAGTTTACCTAAAAAAATCTCTTGTACCACAACCAACTATCACCAATCTTTGAAACCAGACAAATATTCTATGAATTCTTCAAATGAAATACATTAATTACATTTATTCTTTCTACCTGTAGAAATCTCAATTCCAGAGCTTCCAATAATTTTGCACATTCCATCCTTGAATTGTAAGTTGTAACCTTTATCAACTAGTTAACCACCACTCAAAATATTATACTTCAAACCTTGAACATATAGAAAATTATCAATAGTATTCTTACCATCAAGAGTACTGGAACCTCTACCTCTGATCATATAAGGAGTGTCATCACTGAATCTGACAACACCACCATCATACTTATCCAACTTCACAAATTTGTTTTTATCTTCGGTCACGTGTTGTGAACTACCACTATAAATAACCCATTCATCATTTTTATCGACATGTGAAACCAAGGATTTTTATTCATTCGAGAAGCTAGGATTCTCATCTTTTATAGAAATAAACACAATCTCATCTTCACTCTTCTTGGATTCATCATCAGTTACACCTTCATAAACAAGATAATAATACTTATTCTGATATTTGGACTTGAATTTCTTAGGCTTGTACTTAGGTTCTTTATCCAGACATATTGAAGCAATGTGACCAATCTTATTGCATGAAAAACATTTTAATGGTAACTTTCCTTGATACTTACAAGATCCCTTAGGTATTCTCTTTGCAATTAGAGCTTCAAGATCTTCAAGATTTCTTTCTTCTTCCTCAATTTCTTCCCATTCCTTAGCATATTTGGATACATACTTAGATGAACTTTCTCCAGGGTCATATATTTTCTTATCCTTAGAAATGTGTGTGTGATTTTATGCACCTGTTAAGAAAGACACAACACTTCAATAGATCGTTGCATTAGTGAAAACAAGGGTTAACAAAACATAGCAATCATCAAAATCGACCTATTTCTTCCTATCTAGGAGGAGTATGAAAAATGCCATAATTGCCCTCAGATTATGCATTTATCAGTGACATATACAACCTAGAATGAAAGATTTAAATGAGACTATAAAGCTTAAATATGATCAAAATCACAAGGAATATGCTCAAGAAATATGCATTTAAGCTCTAAAAATGAAGATTACAACAATACAAGTGAGAAATAAGCTAAAATGCAATATAAGTCCCTAAAAACATGAGCAACATAAGTTTTCTCTTTCAATTCTCCAAATATGGGCAGCATAAGGATGCTTTCAACTCTTACAATTCAGGGGCCATTTGAGCTCAAAATCCATCCAATTTATAAAAGAAATGGAGGAAGGGGAGAAGACTCTAGAAGGGAAGCCATTAATGAGGATGTAAGACTCATTAATGGGGAGTGTGGAAGAGAATGTGTAAAAGGCATAAATTCTTCATTTATGAAAGCATTTATGAGGCATGGGTGAGGGTTTAAGAAGCCTGGGTGAGGGTTTAAGGTCAAGCTTGAGAACTTTGACTTTTGGGAGTGGGTTGAATCCCTAATCATAAAATTAGGAATGCGACATCATTAGGAAGTGGGTTAGGATGAGATTAAGATTAGAACTAGACTTAGCATGGGTGAAGGGGTTGGGATTAGTTTGAACCCAGGGTTAAGGTGGCTGAGGTAGGTTAGGTTAGAGAGAATATTAATGAAATGAATTGTTGTAATAACATACTCACTCAATAATAGGGATTTTAATTAATCACTTAAGCTTTTGATTGCTTTGTAATAATTAATTAGGACTATAGCCAAATTGATTTAATTAGGCTAGGGGATTGATTTTGCAATTGATGAGGTATAATTAGGATTTCATTTAATTCCTTTTAAATTAATTACCTTAGCCATGTTTTGATTTGTTTTTATTGAATTGAATTGATTTGATTGGATTGGATTGGATTGGATTGGATTGGCTAAAGCAATTAATGTAAATTAGTGACTAAATCACATAGGAAATTAAATTTGTTTTGAAAAGAATTATACCAACCGATTAAAGAGTTGTCTTGACATAATTGGGGGTATGATCACACTTAGGGAAAATAGGGTCTGTAGTCAGAGCAGACCAAATTAGGGTGGTTACATTTGCCCCTCTTTGAATTGATGTGCGAGCAGCGCATTGATTCAAAGAAAGTATTTGATGTTGACTTCAGAAAGTTTGAGAATTTCGCTCATGATCGAACGAAATGCCTGATGAGATCAGTCTCACACTTGATTGAATTAAAATGATAGAATTAACTTTGAACTTGATTGTCGTACAAAGGTCAATAAGCAAAGATTTTAAAGATATCAATTCTAAACTTGGTTGTCATCTGAGAATTGATAATACTGACTTCAAAATTGATTGAACAAAGGTCAGTACAAAGCTGCCAGGAGCTTTTAATAAGAATCTAAGAAAAAGAAGGCATAGGATATCCAGCTTGTGAGAACTGAAGCCTTCAATCTAACAGTTCTGACTTAGTCAAGGATCCATCATGCCTTTAGTTTTTTTATAACAAATTCATTTTTAATGTTGTTTCGAGCAAGAATTTGATTGATGATAGTGTGATCATGCCCCCTCAGGGAAAAAATTGAAGGAAAAAAATCCCTCTATTGAAATGATGTATCACTTGCATGGAGCAGTTAGTTTAATGAAAGAATGGAGTAGAAGAAGTGAAGAAATGAAGGTGTGTTTAGAGAAAACACAAGGGTACCAATTTAATCATGTTTAAAAGGTAAGTTTGATTTCGTTCCCAATAGATCAAAGATTTTGGGAATCATGGATTATGTTATGAACATGGATTTTGAATGAATTAAAAATAGAAATGATTTTGAGCTCAAGTCCTTATGTTGTTCTTTCAAATCATGCAATATCTAAATGCATCTACATGCAGAATCCTAGGACTGTCACTAATTTGTATACATCGTAGCATGTTATCATCAGTGGGTGTTTATTGTAATGAACATCACCTGATAGTACAACTATCACTAATACCCACTGGTATTATGAAAGTATGAATACTATTTGTATTGGATGAAATGTCGGAAATAAACTTAGGCATCAAGGCATAGAAGCCAGGATGAAAAGTTAGTTATCTCCTTTTAATGATTTAGAATCAATTTCTATTCAAGTGTAATGTAAGATAGGTGACCCGTAATGACCTTGAAAATCCATAGCCTTGGGTACATTATGTTTTGTACACCGTAGTGAGAATCTGATTTTTAGAAAAAAGACAAGGAAATTGTTTCAACCTCACCATAGTTTACACTTAACCAAGATCAAGATATATGCGGCTATCCACTCATGTTGGCAGCTCTTACCATAGACATCCAAGTTAGGTGGAATTGATGACATTAATTTTTTCCATTAGTATACTTAAAGAGAAAGACATGATGAAGGTCATCGGTATAAGCATAACTGGCAGACAACAAGCTTGCCCGATAGGACAAAATTTCTAACATGAAAATACTAAGTATAGAAATTACCAACGAAAAGCATAACCGACGATACAATTTGGAGAACATCACTGACAGAGCAGAAAAGGCATACCCGACAAACAGTTCAAGTAAGGAACACTGACGGAGAAGAAAACCGACAGACTGACAGAGCAGCTCGACCATCAGAACTAACAGTCAGTTAAAGAACTCGCAAAAAGTGGATCTAATTCTTACACGCCAGATAAAGCAATATAATTCTATTTATAGAGTTTTTATTTGTTTTAAATCTCATTTTAAGGGTGAAGCAAGGATATTGTAAATGTTTTAAAGCATCCTAATGGATCTAAAACATATCTTACTAAAGATCAAGGTCAAGTTGTAAACCTTAGATCTAGAGTTAATTTGAAAAGTGTGAATCAAGAATAGAGCTAGAAACTAGTATAAATAGATGTTCCATCATTTGTAATAAAAAAAAGACTTGTAATAATTTGAAGAATGATAGTAGCTATGTAGAGCATCTAAGCAGAAGAAGAGAATTCATGCAAAGTTCAGAAACAGATCACAACAGTTATCAAGAGCACAGGAAGGCTACCGACGAGCAGAGACAAGGTATTACTCAATCACTCAAGGTGATTACATACATACATTGTAAGCTATACAAGATATGTTATCAGAAATTAGAGATTCCATTCACTATCAGACCAACATTTATATTGTAGTTGCATTATAACAAGTGCATCACAATAGAAATCCTTTTGTAGAAGGTGGACTTAATAGTTCTTTAACAAAACTCTTAACAGAGTGCACACCTAACGGTGTTGCTAAAGCTTCAAATGAAGTAGATCCTAATAGGTCTCCACTCTAATAATATTAATAGGGTAGATCATCAAAAGTGATCATTTGTAAGCCTTTACCGGCTCCCTTCTTATCTACAGATAGTGAATTTTTGTGGGTAGACATCCCCACTGCAGTTTTTACTTCCTAACAGGAGTTTTCTGTGATATCATATCATGTGTTATGTGTTATTTGTTTTCATAAATGTTTCTTGAATGTTTGTGCATATAAAGAACTTATATTATGATCACACATACATAATCAAAGATGAACAGATAGATAGGTATATACAAATCTGATGACACAAAGGTTAATGGGCCAATCACATAAAAAGTTTTAGAGGTACTAATTCACCCCTCCCCTCTTAGTACATCATT
>MU224089.1:475261-489043 GCA_018584345.1 Thuja plicata
CTCACTTTTTTACATTCACTCACTTTTTCTCATTCTTTCACTTGCAACACTTAGTTTCTTATTATCATTCTCTTGAAGCTTTGTATGAGCATTTTTGCTCTCATTCTCTTCCTCTCTCTCTCTTAGGATTTTTTTTTGGCCCATTCTTAATAATATCACGGGGGGTTTTTTATGCTTTTCCCCCTTCAAAAACATTGTCTCATATTGTATGGTGCATGCTTCTAGATTTGGTTACTTCATGGTATGCATTTCCTCCCTTTTCTCATTAGATTAAACAAGATCTTTTATGCTCTTTCTTATCATTTCTTACATATTAGCCTCCGGCTCCCAAATCAAAGTGTCATGTTTTTTATCTCTAACAAACCATGGTGTAAGAAACATATTGACCATATTGAGGGAATCATCAAAGGAGCTAAGGTCCACCCATTTACCATTGATCCAGTAATCTGAAACCTTCGCTCCAACAATTTCTTTACAATCCAGAATCGTTGGCATCCATTCCTGCTTATCACTAAGGGCTTCTTCCTTCAGCCATTTATCTGTCCAGAAGTTAATTTTCTTGCCATTTCCCAACTTCCATCTAATCCCTTTTCTGATCAAATCCCTTCCTTTCCTGATACTATTCTAGATGAAAGAGCCATTGATTTCTGAGGGGTCATATTTAGAAATGTTATTTGTGCATGGAAACATCAATTTGTAGGACTTGGGTATTTTGTAGCCTTGAGGAGTTATGAATAGAACTCCTGCTCCAGAGGCTTGTTGCATCAAAGAACCATCAAAGTACATCTTCCACGAATACTCAGTTAGATGCATAATTGTTTCATCAGGGAACTCAATTCTTAAAGGTTCATCATCTTGGAGTGGTGAATCAACTAGTTTATTTGCGAGGACTTGTCCTTTAATAGCCCTCCTATCCACGTACTCAATGTCAAATTCGCTCAAAATGAGGACTGACTTTTCCAGTCATCATGTTAATGTTGTCTTTCTTAGGAGGTACTTCAAAGGATCTATCTTTGCAATGAGCCTTACTATATGTGATAGCATATAATGTCTTAATTTTTGTGATGCAAAGACAACTGCTACTCAAGATTTTTCAATTATGTTGTAATTAAGTTCATAGGCCACTAATGGTCTACTGATATAGTATATTGCTCGTTCCTTTTTGGTTTCATCCTCTTGCGCCAGCAATACTCCCAGTGCTTTAGTTGTAGCTGAAATATATAGGAGTAATAGCTTTCCATGAATGGGTGCCATAAGAATAGGAGTAGCCAGGTACTCTTTTAATTCTTTGAAGTTGGCCTCACAATGTTCATCCCATTTGAAGGTGACACCTTTATGCAGCAATTTGGTAAAGGGTTGTACTTTATCTGCAAGTTGTGACATAAACATCCTAATTGACTGGAGTCTCCCTTGTAATGTCATCATTTGACTAATGTTACGTGGAGGAGTCATTTCTAGTATAGCTTTGAATTTTTCAGGAGCTACCTCTATTCCTTTTGCTAAGACAATAAATCCTAGGAGCTTTCCAGATTGGACCCCAAAGGAACATTTATTTGGATTGAGCCTAAGTTGAAATTTCTCCATGCGATCTAGTATCTTTCGTAAGTCTGTAATATGAGTAGTCCTTTCTTTTGATTTAGCTAAGGTATCATCCATGTAATCCTCCATGTTTTTATGCATCATATAAGGGAATATAGTAGTCATGGCTCTTAAATATGTATCACCTGTTTTCTTTAACCCAAACAGCATAACGTTCTAGCAAAAGGTTCCCCATGCGCATGTAATGCGGTCTTCTCTTGATCTTTAGGAGAAATTTTAATATGGTTATAGCCTAAGAAACCATCCATTAATGAGTAAATTTGATAGCCTGCTGTGAGATCTATGATCATATCAATATTTGGTAGTGGAAAATGATCTTTAGGACATGCTTTGTTTTAGTCCCTAAAGTCTGTACAGATCCTGATAGATTTATTTGATTTAGATACTGGGACCACATTAGAAATCCATCTTGTGCAAGCGATGACTCTAATGAATCTAGTTTTCAAAAAAAATTCTAGCTCTGCTTTAACCAGTAATGCAACATGAGGATGCATCTTTCTTAGTTTCTGTTTCACGGGTTTGATCCCAAGAGCTATAGATAAATGGTGCATGATTAAATCAGGATCCATTCTAGGAATATCTGTGTAAGAACATGCAAAGTTTATCTTTTTCTCTTTCAGGAACTCAGTGAATTGTACTTTCTCCTCATCTAACAAAGATTGTGCTAGGTGAATAATTTGAGGAACTTGAGTTGTGCCCAAGTTAACTGGTTATATTGGTAATATCAAAATTGAAGATCTTTCTTGAAATTGGTCAGGGAGGATATCAAGAATCTCATCTTTTGGTACCTCGGAGAGGTTTTCACCATCAGATACATCTTTTGTTTTTACTTTTTTAGAATCTGACACTGCCACAACGTGGTTTTCACCATCAGTTCTTTTCTTCTTTTTATTTTTCAATTTGTGATTGAGAAACTTGATATCCTCCTGTGACATGTTCACTCTCCTTACATTGGTGGGCGCCAGAAATGTGTGATTTTATGTACCTGTTAAGAAAGACACAACACTTCAATAGATCATTGCATTAGTGAAAACAAGGGTTATCAAAGCATAACAATCACCAAAATTGACTTATTTCTTCCTATCTAGGAGTATGAAAAATGCCATAATTTCCCTCATATTATGCATTTATTAGTGACATATACAACCTAGAATGAAATATTTAAATGAGACTATAAAGCTTAAATATGATCAAAATCACAAGAAATATGCTAAAGAAATATGCATTTAAGCTCTAAAAATAAAGATTATAACAATAAAAGTGAGAAATAAGCTAAAATGCAATATAAGTTCCTAAAAACATGAGAAACATAAGTTTTATCTTTCAATTCTCAAAATATGAGCAGCATAAGGATGCTTTCAATTCTTAAAATTTAGGGCCATTTGAGTTCAAAATCCATCAATTTATAGAAGAAATGGAGGAAGGGGAGAAGACTCTAGAAGGGGAGACATTAATGAGGATGTAAGACTCATTAATGAGGAGTGTGGAAGAGAATGTGTAAGAGGCATAAATGCTTCATTTACGAAAGCATTTATGAGGCATGGGTGAGGGTTTAAGAAGCATGGGTGAGGGTTTAAGGTCAAGCTTGAGAACTTTGACTTTTGGGAGTGGGTTGAATCCCTAATCATAAAATTAGGAATGTGACATCATTAGGAAGTGGTTAGGATGAGATTAGGATTAGAAGTAGACTTAGCATGGGTGAAGGGGTTGGGATTAGTTTGAACCCAGGGTTAAGGTGGTTGAGGTAGGTTAAGTTAGAGGGAATATTAATGAAATAAATTGTTGTAATAACATTTTCACTCAATAATAGGAATTTTAATTAATCACTTAAGCTTTTGATTGGTTTGTAATGATTAATTAGGACTATAGCCAAATTGATTTAATTAGGCTAGGGGATTGATTTTTCAAGTGATGAGGTATAATTAGGATTTCATTTAATTCCTTTTTAATTAATTACCTTAGCCATGTTTTGATTTGTTTTTTATTGAATTGAACTGATTTGATTGGATTGGATTGGCTAAAGCAATTAATGTAGATTAGTGATTACATCACATATGAAATTAAATTTGATTTGAAAAGAATTATGCCAACCGATTGAAGAGTTGTCTTGACATAATTGGGGGTATGATCACACTTAGGGAAAATAGGGTCTATAGTCAAAGTAGACCAAATTAGGGTGGTTACAAGAAACAGTAGCTTTAAATGCATATTCAACTTTAGGAAGGATATCTCCAAATTATCTCATTTCAAAAGAATATAAATTACCAATCAATGTGTCTCTTGTCACAGGTACCACAGTTATGATTTCTTCAATAGAAAAAACTTTGTGATTGTAAGAAAGAGGCAAGGATCTTAGGATTTTAGAAACTATTTCTTCTTCCTCCAATGTTCCACCAGCACATCTGATTCCACAAACAAGTTTGCTAACCTTTTGCACATAGGAAGCAATGTTTTCATCTTTTCTCATCTTTAATGCTTCATATTTCCCTTTCAAAATTTGCAACTTGGCTTTCTTTACACATGCACCTCCTTCATGTAAGGTCTCTAACTTTGTCCATGTTTGATGTGCACTCTCCAATTCCATGACATTTGTGTACTCTTCATCTGACAAGGCGCTCAATAAAGCATCTTTTTCTCCCATGTTGTACTAAAATTACTTCTTCTCATGAGGATTCACAATATAAATATTAGTAGGAGGGGTGTAAGACTTGTTTGTGACTTCCTAATATTCTACTCTGATGCATCTTAGGTGTCTAATCATTCGACCCTTCCATATTTCATAATTAGTACCTTCAAATATCAGACTCTCCTTAAAGGTTTCCATCTCGAGCATCCTCAAGTGATCATGCTTCCAAAAGAGGATTTAACTCTGATACCAATTGTTATAATTAAGGCATCACACACAACTAAGAGAGGTGTTAATGTTTTGAACCAAATTAGCATAAACTAAAAATTTGATAAATAGAAACAACAAGAACACCAGAGATACTCTGGGAAAACCCTCCTATTTGAGGGAAAAACCCAACCACGCCAAGAAAGATCACTTTATTAAATAATCACAAATCTAGATGCAATGCACATTAGCTTAACTTGAAATTAATTCTCCACTGTGATTGTTAACACTTAACAATCACCCATAGAACATCCCTTTTTGGTTATATATACTGCTCAATATATACTAATGAATATAGAATACTTTTCTTCACTCACAATGTGATACACAACAGAATAAAATATATAATAATAACCATAGAGGTAATATCAGAAAGAATGTATGTCGTAAGACTTGATCAAGCACCCTCAATCTTAGAAATTGAATCATATATGAATGATCACCACTGTGATCATACTTGACTGGAGTAAGCAACTAAAATACAGGTGAATGCAATACATCAAAGTAACTGACATCGTTTCCTCTTCTTAAAAAACAAAACACATACGCAGATGAAAGTAACTATGGAATCATTACATATCCTTTCTAAGCCACAAAGTCTTAAATCATGTTTCTCAATGATGGGAACCTCCACATAGACCATAATGAATAGATATAGTGGCACAATAATAAACACAGTGACACCCATGATACAAATTGATTACCATTTCATTACCATGAACCACTGACCGTTAAGTGGCCAGGTATATCCATGTGAGTCATAAGTGCAAGCCACCTTAGACATGAAAGAATCATAATGCAATGACACATCCATGAGCCACATCATACCTCAACCCACTCGATATAAGACACAGTGCGAATAAAAAACATCTCCATATCCTTTGATTGTTGAATGATATCTCTTGCAGCTATAAAAACATTAACACTCCCTCAGTGTGTGTGTGCATGTGTGTGTGTGTGTGTGTGTGTGTGTGTGTGTGTGTGTGTGAGAGAGAGAGAGAGAGAGAGAGAGAGAGAGAGAGAGATTATTCAGTATGTCATCTCATGACAAGTGCATGTAGTTGCAATAAAAAATAATGTCAACAAAATCTCATCACAGTTTTTCTCAATAAGAATTGTTATCTCAGCATAAAATTGTCGACACCCAAATCTGAAATGTAATTAATTCATTCAATTAATTACCCATATTCTATAGTCTTAGGTAAATTAATTAATTTACTTTATCTAACATCCCTATCCTATTTAATTAAATGGACCTTTATGTTTATTTAATTAAATAATTAGTACCCATTCCTCTATAGCCACCTTATTAATTAAATAGTATATTTCTCTAATTAATTTCACCCTCTTCCCAATCCTTCTAGATAAATTAATTTATCTAATTTATCTAATGCCCAAATTTATTTAATTAAATAAATCTGTGTTTAATTAAATATCCCCTTTCCTCTATTTGAATTAAAATAAATCAAAATTCAATTCATATCCTCTCACCCACTTGCATATTCCTACTTTTCCCACTTGCATTCATAATCCTGTCTTAATTAGATAAATATCATTTTTATTTAATTAATCCCTATCCTCTCCTAATCCCCATCCACTTGTAAAATCCTAACCTACCCACTTGCCCCATAATTAACCTAGCTCATTTTCCTAATCCCCCACTAATTATTTGCACATTCCTAACCCTGAGGATTAGAGAAGCAAAGTCCAACTTTGCTTCTTTCATCCCAATCCTCACCCAAAATATCTTTAAGACCCTTCATCAATGCTTGGACTTTGGGGCATTTTGAGAGATAAATGTCATTTATGACAAGTATCTTTCCCCATCCCTCAACCACATAGAGGTTGACATCTAGCCACCCCTCATTAATGGAGGATAGCCCTCACCTCCTCAACTCTCCTATATGACTCCCTCATTTCCCTTCAATTCAGGATCCATCTCTTTTTCATCCATTTCTCATCCATCTTTTCTATCCATCCTCTTTGTTATCCATATTTCATCCATCTTTGATCCATTATCTTTGTTCTTCCCCAAAGCTTGAGAAACTATGGAGCACTCTAATGTTGTTATGTTGTCAAATTTGTGAGCATACATACAACCACAATATCTTGGACAAATTTTTGCAACAAAGAGGCTACAACCGGGTCTTAGCTAGTTTTCTCTTCTGTTTTTTTTATGCTTATTTATGTCTTATCTTGATTATTGCATTGGTTTTGTGTTCTGGGTGTATTTAATAATTAACTGCATTCCTTTGCACACATTTCTGGCATGCCTGGTGGGACCCACTTCACGGGTTCACAACTAATGTTTTTGGTATTCTAGGCACTTTCTAACACTTGTAGGTTTAGGAGGCTTTTATACGTGAAACAATGGATTCACCATGGAAAGTTCATGCTCATCAGCAGAATCGCCGAATACAAAAAAAAAATTCCAGATTTTCTGCAGAATCGCTCTGTGAAACAATAGATTTTCCGTTCTCTGGAATCGCTCTGTGAAACAACAGATTCGTCATTCTATGGAATCGCTCTATTAAATAGAAGATTCATCGATCAACAGAATCATTGATTAGCAGAATCGTTGATTATCATAATCATCGATTAGTAGATTTTTTGATCAGTAGAATCGTCGGTCAGCAGATTCGCCGATCAGCAGAATCGTCAATCACTAGATTTGTCATTCTGTAGAATTTCTCTATGAAGCAACATATTATCTGTTCTGCATAATCATTCTGTAAAATAGCACATTTGTCCAGTCATCCAGCAGATAAGTTGTTTTAAATTCATTTTTTCCAGAGTTATTTCAATACTCAATTTCGCTAATATGCTAACACTTGTTTTATCTAAGAAGGTTGGTTGCATCTATTAAAGACCTCATAAACATTAACATGTGTGTTTGAAGGACCATCAAAGAAAGGGGATTCTTTTCAAAACAAACTAATTAATCAATGAACTATGTGTCTTTTTAGCATAGGAACCCCTCATTTAGTGTTTAAAATGAAAAAAGTTTTGCATGATGTATTTTGTGTGATAGGCACATTTCTATTTCTTTAGAGGGTCTGCCTCCCAAGTAGCCTATAAGGTCAAGTGAGAGGGAATGAACCAAGTGGTAATGGCTAATGCCAAGCATTTCTAAACCGCTATATAAAAAATGTGGTTGTGATTAAAGTATGAGTTTTTTACACTAGCTAAAATCTCCTCCAGTATCCTTGTGATGCATTAAAATCCTTCACTACAAGAAATAAAACACCTTGCTTTGAAAGGACTTGGAGATCCCCCTTAATTAGGAATACCGTTTCAGTATAGCCACCTGAACGGATACCCTTACTAAACACCATTTGTTTTAGTTTTCCACAAACCCATATTTGTTGGCCCTGAAGGTCAGAGACTAACTAAGATGCCCCACACTTTTGCGGTTCATAGTAGAGATAACGCTTCCTTGGGAATTGATGACCCTTGGAATTTGAAGCTTGGTGTGCCTGAGAAGTGAGTGCACAAAGGAGGAGCCTGTGCATCCAAGCTTCTAAGTTATCCACTTTGAATAAGCATAATTATAATTTATTCCAAGTGGGGATTCAGCAAATAGTACCCCTTTCACCTTAAGTTGTACATGTGATTTGGTTACGAAATTATTCTTGTGCTTGTATCACATATATTTTTTGAAAACAAAGTTTTTTCAGCTTACTATCAATCAACATACCAAGTTCCCCAGGTACGCTCTGATATTGTGCAGATGTGTATCTTCCTTTCACAGTATTGAACATACTTAGCATAGTCACTATTCATGTTGTTCAATAGATTTGTTATTGTGTTCAACAGATTTAATACCTAATATCTCATAGATACACTCTGTCAACCCAAGATCTACCATTCTATAGATACGCTCTGTAACACCCCAGACCTATCATTCCACAGATATGCTCTGTGAATCCTTAGATTTGTCATGTTGTGGATATTCCTCTTCTTCGATCGGTTCATTGTCCCCATAGATACACCTTTTGTACATTGACAGAACTACCTCATTCACATCTTTTCAAACAACACATCATGTTAGCATCATCCTTTAGTTCACAAAATACCTCCTTTTTCAAGAAGAGTCTTGTGGCCATTTCAGGTCTACGTTGGTTTCACATCATCCACATCCTCCATATTGCATTTTGTTTATAAATCCTTCAGCATTATCTTATTCAAATCCAAGATCCTTGCCAACCAAGTCCAAACCTCTTTTTTGCTTGACCTCATATCCTTGAGTTGCCACACCTACATCTTTATCCGACGTCATCTCATAGCTTTATTCTAGACTAGTCTTGTCTGAAATTGTCATCATTGCCATATCACCTCGATCCAGAGGTTTAGTTTACTTTGATCATCCTGTTGCCTAGGACCATCAGTCTATTCTACAGCTTCTATCCAATCCAATCCAATCAGCACTAGGTGTTTCAACTCACGTCTGAGCATCAAAAAAATCTTTTCTCTTATCATGCTCTTATTATCTTGCATTTATTTGCCACCATCGTCCAATTATAGTATTTCCTAGAGCATTTTTCTATCCACAACATCCATATCTATCATCCTCTTTGGACTTAGTCCTTCCTCCTAATCTGAGCTTAGTTCCCATCCTATTTTGAGCTTATTGTTCATCCTAGTGTAAGATTTTTTTTGAAAATCCACTTGCATCTTTCATCCCTATCCAACTCACGAGCTAAATTGTTACGTCGCAATTCTACTATGGTGAGTTTGGTTGTCCTACCTTTTCTTCCACACCATCCCATTCTAATGATGACGAGTCTTGTAGACCATGATAAGTACCTTGAAAACCTTAGCAAGTTTTTTCCTAGCGTCCTCCAGTATCCATTCATTCCTCCAAACTATCCCATCATGCCTCCATGCATACCCACTAGAACTTCCCATCATACCTTTGACAATTGAAATCCATTGGGCCATCCATCCACATCTCCCTCCTATATCACAACCACATATCCTCCTCATCCAACATTCATGCCTGTATATTCTCCCATAGTCATATCCCAATCTCCATCTTTGCATGACAACACTCTCACCTTCTCCCCTAGCCTAAATCCATCTTCCTACAATCTTTCAACCCACACACCTATGTTAGTAATAACTGAGAGGGGGGTGAATCAATGGCCTCAAAAATTTATCCTTTAATCACTAACCACCAATAAAAAAACCTCAGATTATTAAGTCCCTACAAGATGCATGCCTTGAAATACTAATAATGATTAACTATCTGTCGGTTTACCTTGTCTGTCCTTATTCTCCTTGATAACTGATAAGCAGTAAAACTATTTACCGATACTCAGTAAATATGCAGAGTATACCAATCAATCTAGAAATGCATATGTGAAATGTAAAATAGTAAAGTAATAAACCATACACACATAAGACATGGATTTTAACGTCGAAACCCTGTTAAGAGAAAAACCACTGGGACCGGTACCCCAAATTTTCACTCTTATGAAGTGAGCCCTGTTAGGAGCCAACCATGTTAAAGGTTACAAACACACTGTTAAGTGCAACCTTTTTAGAGGATTTTAATATGAGTCTATCACTTGATATCTGGCATGTATATGCTACCAATATTGATCAACCTCTATGGGCACAATAGGTATCTGGCATATCTGGTGCTACCTAACTGCATCAACCTGCTTCTTAGACTATGTGTTGGTATTGAGCACTCAATGCTACCTTCATGATAAACTTTTTGGAAATCTGTTAGGATATACCTCAATTATAGAAGACGGTTAAGTCATGCTCTGTTAAGAGACTTAATGCTTCAATGGTTAAATTGAAACACAATGACCTGTTTCTAATGCAACTTGAATTGCAGATTTTCAGATCTATTTAAGTACATTACCTCTCTGATCAATATATCAATTCAATTATTTGTGTTCCACACTTTCTTCTTTGTGATGTTGTGCTTCACTGTTCGTCGGTGTCTGCAGATTTCTTTAGCTCTCCTTCAGCCTAATTGATCAAGACTGTATGAAGTTCTTCTTCACCAGTTTCTCTTCAACATCCTCTTTCTATTCACTCCCCTTCCCGTGTATGTGATTGCTTGTGGAAATTAATTATGTTTGTCTCTTATATAGACATGATATTCCTTAACTCTTAATTCTTGATTCTTGATTCTTGACTTGAAAAATAATCCAGTCAATCTGATTTACAGCTTTAACTCTTGATTTATATCGTAGTTATCTTCTTTCCAACTGTACAAATATTATTTAAATCAATTACTTAACTCTTGTTGAATAAAAAAAATAAAACAACCAGTTAAGTCTATCCTTAAGCTTTGCTAGCTAGATATTTTGTCATTTTATGAACTCTTTGATCTGTCGGTCAACTCTATAGTTAGTTGTCAATGACAACTGCCAGTTTTCTCAGTGTGACTCCAGTTAACTTTGGGATCTCCATCCGTCGGGCATCATTGGATTTTTCTTCGTCAGGCAGCATTGTCTTATGCTTGTCGGGTATCACTATGACATTTGTTCTTTGCCTTTACCGATGGTGTGCACTCCGTCGGTGTTGTCTGTCACTTAGTGAATACTTGACTTTTATGCATTGTTGAAAGCATAATCTCTGTTCCATTGATTCTCTGAAGTCTTTGGCATTATGTATATGACCGTACAGATGATATCAAGTTTACATCAATGAAAATACAAACCATTAACTGATTTAATGTCTTGCATCATCTTCAACTTAACATTATCAAACATTCAATCAATTACATGTCATCAATCTCTCCCTTTGGCATTTATGGCAACATACTATATTATCACACTATACTATTTCTAATACAATATGAAATACAATTTTTTATATTCATCAAATTACCAAACAGTTTGTTTTGATAACCGATAAAAATGTCTGACCACCAGTAAGCTCCGTGTTAGCTTATATTTGATTCTTGTAGCTTTCTGTGTTTCTTGTACTGATGTGTTGTGTTCTCTTCTTGTGTCAATTTCTCTCTTTTGATTGTTCTTCTTCTTTGATTTCTCTATCTCTTGTCAGCAACTTTCCCTTTGTATATGATTCCTTCATACAAATTCTCTCCCTATGGATATGATCTCTCCCTGTTTGGAGTAATCTGATAATGAATAATTTCTTGTGATAATATGGATACATTCTCTCCTTTTGACAACAATGCCTAACAAATATTTTATAGATATCTGACATTCATGTCAAACAATTATTTTCTTCTATCCATAATATATTCCTTGAATTTCCCTTATCCATCAGCAATACAACAATATGCTCTAGTGCTCGGTTTTGATAAATACCTTTCTGTATATAGATGTAGCTTTGAAGTTCATCTTTTTGCTTGCATCAACATGAATGATATTCTGAAAATATATAGGCTGATGCAGCCTTCAGTCTTTTACTAACTTATAGACAGGGGTTTGACCCCTAGTCTCTTTCTCAGATACTCAAATGTATCCTTGGGCAGTGGCTTGGTGAAGATATCGGCCAATTATTCTTTAGATTGCACATACTCAAGTATCACCTCTTTTTCTTGAACTTGTTCTCTTAAATAATGATACTTGATTGCAATGTGTTTAGTCTTTGCATGCATGACTGGATTCTTGGAAATGTTTATTGCACGGGTGTTATCACAATAGATAATCACTGGTTCTGAGATCTTCATATGCATACCTTCCAGCAACTGTTTGATCCATGCAATATTTGAGTAGTTTGCAGTAGCAGCAACATATCCTTCTTCTACAGTAGACTGAGAGATGCATCCTTGCTTCTTGCTAATCCATGTGACAATTCTTTCACTCATAAAGAATGCTCCTCTAGTTGTGCTCTTTCGGTCATCAAGATTTCTAGCCCAATCATCGTCGGTAAACACTTTTAGTTCAAATTTGCCTTCTCTTCTATACCATAAGCCAAATTCCTCAGTATTCTTTAGATATCTTAGGATTCTTTTCACAGTAGTCATATGTGATTCCCTGGGGTTAGCTGAAAATCTAGCAACAATACCTACTGCATGTGCAATATCTAGTCTAGTGTGTACAACATACATGATTTTTCCTATCATTGATCTATACAAAGTTTGATTCACCTCTGTTGTCTTGTCTCTCCAAACATAGACATCTCAAACTCTTTTCTCATCTCTTTAGTAAATGACTTACATAGCATATCATTGCCTCCAAATATGATTTCATCAACAAATATTTCAGCAATCAAAGTGTTAGCATCAGTATCTTCTTTCAAATAAAGATTACTATTTTCACTAGTCCTTATAAATCCAATACTTATTGTAATATATAAAATAGAGGTTATGTTACAAAAATGTAAAGGATGAAATCATGGTGTAAAGTGGTTTGATTAATTATTGTTTGATTTGATTAAGTGTGTTGGATTCCTTAACCCTACTTTATACTTGAATTTAATTGATTATGTGTTGCAATTGTGATTAGGGAGAAGATAAGATGTTTCTCTTTTATTCCCAAATGCACAAATGGGAGATCCAAGTTGATCAACCCCAAGGAAGGGCTAATGCACAAATGAATCAACTATTAGGAAAGGAGAATAACAAGAGAAATACCTTAAATTCTTTTAATTATATGTATAGAAATTATATATGACAGTAATTGAAAAATAGGAGAAATGCACTAACCTTGAAATATTGCAGATCAAAGAATGCTTTTTTCTGAGGTCTGTAGATTATTTCTGGAAAAATTGATAGTTGATCCCAAACCGAAACGCAGAGACGAACAAAACCCAGAAATCTTTTTCTATTCTGATGTTGTCTTATGAAAAAGGTTGACCTTGACCCACAAATGTCAACCTTGGTCCAATAATGTCAACCCTGACCTGCACAGGTCCGACAGGAAAATCTGTTCACACCGTCCGAAAGAAAGTCAAAAAGAGTATCCAGATCTGGTCTCAAATCAACTGTTCTGAACCTGTACCTGCAAGAAAAAGGGGATTGTTTATTGTGGGGGAGAGGTTTTCCTTAGTCAAACCCCAATTTAGGAATTAACCTTGAAATCAATAAGGTACAGAATGCTAGCAAGTAGTATAATTGAATCTAACAATGAAGCTATGATACTCAATAGATATGTAATTATAATTCAAATGTATGTAAGTATGAAAGTATGAAAGCATGAACTCAATAGGGACCATAAACCTCCATGATTGTATACTTGAAATCCACTTTGAAGAGATGATGAAAGAGTCTTGAAGATGCACAAAGGATCTTGAAGGAAGATCACACCACCATGATGGCTAGATCTAGGGTTTGAATGATGAATCTTGAATGTTTG
>MU224089.1:497702-515615 GCA_018584345.1 Thuja plicata
CCATACACACATAACACATGGATTTTAACGTGGAAACCCTGTTAAGGGAAAAACCACTGGGACCGGTACCCCAAATTTTCACTCTTCTGAAGTGAGCCCTGTTAGGAGCCAACCTTGTTAAAGGTTATAAACAGATTGTTAAGTGTGACCTTGTTAGAGGATTTTAATATGAGTCTATCACTTGATATCTGGCATGTATATGCTACCAATATTGATCAACCTCTATGGGCACAATAGGTATCTGGCATATCTAGTCCTACCTAACTGCATCAGCCTCCTTCTTAGACTGTGTGTTGGTATCAGGCACTCAATGCTATCTTCATGATAAGCTTTTTGGCAATCTGTTAGGATATACCTCAATTATAGAAGACAGTTAAGTCCTGCTCTGTTAAGAGACTTAATGCTTCAATGGTTAAACTGAAACACAATGACCTATTTCTAATGCAACTTGAATTGCATATTTTTAGATCTATTTAAGTACATTACTTCTCTGATCAATGTATCAATTCAATTCTTTGTGCTCCACACTTTCTGCTCTGTGATGCTATGCTTCATTGTTCGTCGGTGTCTGCAGATTTCTTTAGCTCTCTTTCAGCTTGATTGATCGGGACTATATGAAGTTCTTCTTCACCAGTTTCTCTTCAGAATCCTCTTTCTATTCACTCCCCTTCCCGTGTATGTGATTGCTTGCGGAAATGAATTATGCTTGTCTCTTATATAGACATGATATTCCTTAATTCTTGATTCTTGGCGTGAAAAACAATCCAGCCAATCTGATTTATAGCTTTAACTCTTGATTTATCTCGTAGTTATCTTCTTGCCAACTGTACAAATCTTCTTTAAATCAATTACTTAACTCTGGTCGGATAAAATAAATAAAACAACCAGTTAAGTCTATCCTTAAGCTCTGCCAGCTAGATATTTTGTCATTTTCTGAACTCTCTGTTCTATCAGTCAACTCTGCAGTTAGTTGTTGGTGACAACTGCCAGTTCTGTCAGTGTGACTCCAGTTAGCTTCAGGATCTCTATCCGTCAAACATCATTTGATTTTGCTTCGTCGGGCAGCACTGTCTTTTGCTCGTCAGGTATCACTATGATGTGTGTTCTTTGCCTTTACCGATGGTGTGCACTCCGTCGGTGTTGTATGTCACTTAGTGAATGCTTGACTTTTATGCATTGTTGAAAGCATAATCTCTGTTCCATTGATTCTCTGAAGTCTTTGGCATTATGTATATGACTGTATAGATGATATCAAGTTGACATCAATGACAATACAAACCATTAACTGATTTAATGTCTTGCATCATCTTGAACTTAACATTATCAAACATTCAATCAGTTACATGTCATCAACCTAGTCCTTTGGTTAACACTAATCCAACAATCCATTACCATAACCCATCTACCATCCCAAATATACCATCCGCATTATTCTTACACACTCCTCCATCTACTTTTCCCTACCTCAATCCCCCATCCACACCATCTTATTCCAATCTAGGGTATGTGCACCAAGTTGTGACCCCAAAAAGTGGACACATGTTTAAAAAAAAATTAAAACTTCATAAAACCTGATTGGGTTATTGAAATTTTGAAATTATACTAGGCTTGGTAACCAAGCCTAGACTATAATATAATTTAAAAAGTCTATCTTTCTCAGAACCTGATCGGGTTCTGAGATGTTTCTCATAACCCAATTGGGTTGTGAGAAACATTTTATATTTCTGACCAACGGCTTAGGCCATTTCTAATGCCTAAACCGCAGAGCAGCAGAGTGAAGGAGGGAAAAAACACCTTTGAAGGAAGAAACATTTCTTCAATAATTTTTACATTGTCAAGCAATGGCGCCCCGTAAGAAAGGTATTTTTTTTGTTTTTTTTGTTTTTTTGTTTTTGTTTTTGCATTTGTAATCAAATTAGGTTATGATATTGATTTTTTGTTTTTTTTATTAATTTCATATCAGAATCATCAAACAACCCAAGAAAAGGAAAAATAAATGAAAGGCATGTTGGTTGTATTTTCAATTTTGAAGCTTGCCAGTAAAATTTTGAGTTCTTAGTCAAATTCATGCATAAATGTTGAAAATCCTGTCTAATGTTGTCGAAATCCCTCTGCAATATAATGGTCTTCAAGCCTAAAACTAGAAAAGAGTGTAAAACCCTAAGTCCTAGGTTAAATTTTCATGCATATCCAAGAAAAATCCTAGTTCTTTGAAATCCTTTCTATTTTGCAGTTACTTTTTCAAAAAACCCAATCACTTATGTCATGTACTTATTTCATATTATAAATGTAAGTCGTGATGTCTCATTACAACTTGAGAATATTCCATTTCTTTTAGAGACTTAGCAAATTCTTTTAGTCGTGTTATCTCTATAAAAAAAGAATATGCTTTCAGTGCTAGTGAGATTTCACGTGAGCCGTAGATGAAGATCATGATCCTGTGGTTGGCAGAGAGTCTCTTTGAAAACCCAGAGTTAGAGAAATCCTTGGGTGACTTCAAGATCACTCAGTCGTGTTGTCTTGAAATCTGATCAGAGTTAGAAGATGAGTTAAAGATTGTTTGAAATTTCCTTCAGTCGTGTAATTGCGAAGAGAAATGTGAGTTAAGTTAAAAGATATGAGATTAAGCGATAGCCGTTGATTTGAAAGACAATCTTGCGATGGTCGCGAAGTCTTGAAGAAAACTCTTGAGTTAATAAATCTATCAGCGACTTTAAATTTACTTAGTCATGGTGTCTCGCAAATAAACCAAGGTCAGGAGTTGAGTTAAAATCCTTCAAGTCATGTGATCTCTTTTAAAAACAATGGTTAGGTTAAAGATTGGGAGTTTAAGCGACTACCATCAAATGAGAGATAGATCCTGTGGCCAGCGTGAAGTCGCGAGAAAAGGTTTCAGATGGATAAAATATTAAGAGATATCCCGACTACCATTAGATTAGAAAAGGATCTAATGGCTGGTGTTCAATCGTGAAAGGAACCCTGAGTTAGTGATTTATTAAAGCGAAAACAAGATACAATGAGTCGTGAAGTCTCGATAAGAACTCTGGTTGAATAAGAGTTAAGTAAAGTTTAAATGAGTTTGCAGAGAGAAGATATGAGCCATCAAACAGAGAAGATCCGATGAATAGTGTGAATTCTCTTTTGAAAGTCAAATAGTCAAAGAAAGCTTAGTATTTAAGCGATGATGATTTAGATTTGAACACATGTTTAAGTATATCAGAGATTTGAGTTAGTCGGGAAGTCTCAAATAAAACCAGAGGTAAAGAAACTCCTTCTACAACTTGTAGATAGCTTAAGTCACGAATTCTCTGAGTAAACTGCAGTTAAGAGAAAAGCAAAGGAGATTAACCATGAGCCATTAGATTAAAAGATGATCAAATGTTAGTCATGAAGTCTCAGATAAGAAAAAAAAAGTACAAAAAGCAAACAAGATTAAACACGGGTCGTTTGATTGAGAAAAGATGTAACGATGGTCGCATAATCTTGAAAGAAACTCACAGTTAATGAAATCTTAAAGAGACTTTGATTTTGCGCAGTCGCGTAGTCTCTGAGAGGAACTAAAGGTTTAAGATGAGTTATTCAGAAGCCTTAGTCGTAGAGTCACAAAAGGAATGTGAGTTAAGAGAATTCAATCAGCGTTTAAGAGATAACCGTTGATTAGAGAGATGATCGTGTAGTGGTCGTTAAGTCTCAGTAAAGAACTAGAGTTAAGGATAACTCTCTGAGACAAAGAGATCATACAGTTGTGCAGTCGCTGAAGTGAACTTGAGTAAGACTGAGGTAAGATCTAAGGTTTTCTCCAGCGCCATGATTGCAGATGTCAGCCAATCAGAATGTATAGATTATGACAACATGTTTAAACTGCCACGGCTAGAATGGAAAATTGATAGCACAGCACGTAGAAGTAAAGACAGAAGTGAATGAATTGAAAATTCATGATTTTCAAAGAGATTGGTGTATTAATTTCTCTAGATAAATAAACATTACTATTATTCATTTCATCTTACCAGTTTCCATGTTTTTAGAGCTCATAATTTGCATAAGTGATTAGCATCTTCACAAGAACAGAGTTATCCAGATTTGCAGAGTGAACAAAGAAATTTTCAATTCAGAATTCAAAGAGTGATTATCCATGCTGAAGGGTTGAGTTGTAGAGTGATTTACAGTTGGAAGTGAGGGTTCTGGATAGATTTGTTTCAATATCGGTGAAGAAAATGAGTCACCCAACATCCAGCCGAGCTTCAATCAACGGGAAGAGCGCGGATGATGATGACCTCAAAGGAAAGAGGAATTACTTAGAAGAATTCATTCAACTTCTTCCAGGCTCCAATCAGGGAAAAAAGGTAAATGATGAATACTTTGGTGACAATTATGCATATATTAGGGATGCTAAGACACCATTCTATTTTGGTTATCGTTTGTTCAACTATTTCCATAAGAATAGTGAGGGTACTGTGCCTATATCAAACCCTTGGATGAGTGGATTGGCTAAGTTAGTTGTCCCTTATGTATTTGTTGATGTTGATTTGATATTAGAGTTAATCAGTAGGTATGATACCATTTCAAGGACCATCAAGAAAGATTATGGTACTATTCTAGTAACCCTGGATAGAGCGTCGTTCATGAAATCTTTTGATATATATAACCCCTATTCAAAAGAGATAAATTTGAAATCCCTAGCTGCTAAATATACTAAGGAGGTTGGTATTGTAGCTAAGTTGATTCAGGCCCATGTGCCAAAGGGAACTAGGAATTGTATTGCCCCCATTCCTAGTGATAATGCACCATACTTTTACAAAGACTTGGTCTTCTACATGAAATACATTTCATATTCCCTATGCAAAGTCTTAGGTGTGGATAGTGGAAGAGAGAGAGAGTATCATCAGACATGTTGATGATAATTTTAGATTTGCAAAGTCCCTATGTTAGTACTGACTACGATTACATTCAGTATGTAATTGATAAAATGTACCAGGGATTTGTTGATATCCAGAGCAAGGTAGGAAGCCCTAAGTTCTTGCAATATTCATTGCTCATGTATTTAATTATGTTATACTTCCAGAGAGAATGAATTTTGTGCATTTTAGAATTGGGCAGTATACCCATTATTGAGGAATTTAGGAGTAAATATGACTAGGCTTCCAGTGAAGGTATTACAACTTTTGAGACCTTGTAAGTGTGTAGACAAGTGGAATGGACACCACAACTAGGGTGATTTTTACTATCATTAGATTTTACTTTGATCAAAGTATATGGTTGTTCTCAGCCACCACATATTTTGCCTTACAGAGTGCCACCCAGAATTGTAATCACAGAGTTCCTATGGCAACTCATGCTAGCAGATAGGGAGCATTTGGATCCACATAGGAAAGGAACTTTTACTCCAAGGAATTTTATTGCCTCTAATTTCACAATAGGGAAGAGGGTGTATGATCATGTGAATGGGTGGTTGAGACAGTACAGGATGAATGTTTCCCTATATAGATATACTGATACAAACGGGTTTATAAAAAGTGCTAAGAAGATGACACCGACCATACCAATTACAAAGGAACATCAACCATGTGAGGAAAAATACTTGATTAGAAACATCCTTGAAGAAGATGTAATTTTAGAAAGATTAACAAAATATCAAGATTTGATGGATTTGGAGCAACAGCTCAAAAGGAAAGGGATCCCATTTGGTGGGTTTTTCCCAGGTATGCCTTATCTATAGAGATTAGATAACATGGTGGAATCACACGGTATACTTAGTAATCATCTTGAAGAGAAAATTGAAGACAAGGACAGAGGTCCAAACAAGCAGTCACCATCAGAGTACAGCAGCAGTTACTCTATACATAGCCCACCACCTCAGGATCAACCACCTCAGAATGAGAACATAATTGATTTGACACAGGGGCATGAAGCTGAGGTAGATGTAGAGCCTCCACACAAAAATCAAAGAGTATAAGTAGGGGATCCTTCTATTGTAAAGACACAAAAGAAGAAAAAGGATAAAGTTAGTGCCCTGTTCATAGGGACTAGTGCCTATGACCATCAATTGAGAAAGGTCATTAGAGAGGGAAAGAAGAAAAGGGAGGACACTAATGACAACGTGGAAATGCCCCTCATATTGTGCCAAGATGATAGGGAGTTGCAGCAAGAGGAGTTCCTAAAATATGATGAATTCATAAAGAGAAAGGAATTCAAAGACTTCTTGATATGGGCCAAACAATAGCAAGTGGGAGCACAGATGAAATTGGATGGAGGTGAAGATATAATAAGTGAAGCATTACAATCTCTCCAAGAATATGACCCAGAGTCTGAGAACATGACTCTTGATGAGGCCAGATAACTAGTGAAGTCAAGTGGTATGTTACTGGTAGAGGGATGGGACCTGGCTTTAGCCTTCATTATTGATCAAATCATAAGACAACTAGACATACAGTTCTCAACAGAGACACAAGTAGGGGAAATGATCAAAGGATGTGGCTATAATGCCCAATCTCAAACCCTAGCAATGTGGTCTCTGGCTCCAAAGAATCAAAAGAATACATTTTGGGCCCTTATATCCCAAAATCTCATCCCCCGTTTTATCCTACTCATTCCTTCATCAACCAATCCCATATTAAATATCCCACCTCTTATATTCCCAATCGGGATCAACGAAGGCACATACCCACACGCACCATCCACCATCCTCCCTCAATCACTCCATCCATATTTCTTCCATCTCATACAACAAATCATATTCCTTCCAATATTACTTGCAATAATTTGGATGCCAAATCACAAATGCATAAAGAAAAAGATCCACAAAAAGGTAAAGATCGTCATCTCCACTCCAAACGACATGCTCAAGAAAAGAAAAATTCAATCAAAGAATGCACTGCATTTCAAAGGCCACAAAGGCCCACCAAAGAAAAAGCAAAAACTATGTGGATCCCTAAGCAAAAAGAAGAAATGCATCTAAAGTTGTTAATCCACAAGCTAAGCATTCCTCTCCTTCATCTCCTAAATCCATTTTGGGCCCTTATGTCTCACAACCACCTATCATAACTCCTCCATCATATCTACATCTATCATTCACTTCACATCCACTCTTTCCACATCCCCAGCATGTGCCAATGTTGATCCTAACAACATCCCCCTATCACACTCACTTTCCATCATTTCATCCACACGCTTCTTACCACCATATCCCTTACCCCACATATATCCCCCATTATAACAATCTCATCCCTGCCTTTGCATAAGCCACCCATCCCAAATAAGGTTGTACCAACAGCCAATGATCATTCTAAATGGGCTCCTACTATCTTGATATATAACTTGATGCTTGAGTCCTCCATCTATCTCCTCCTTATCTAAATCCCATCCAAAAATTCCCAAAAGTCAAAAAGTCAAATAATCATAAAAAGTAACGAGAAAAAAATTCATCCAATGGTGAAAACTTGGCAAACAAGCGGGACAAGTACCATGATGAAAACTAGCAAACAAGGGTTGTGTGTAATCCCCCCATCCAGTTGATCTTCATACTTGGGGGCAAGCTCTTCTAGCTACCTATCCATCTCTTTTTCATCCATCTCTCATCCATCTTTTCTATCCATCTTCTTTGTTATCCATATTTCATCCATCTTTGATCCATTATCTTTGTTCTTCCCCAAGCTTGAGCAATTATGGACCACTCGGATGTTGTTATGATGTCGAATTCGTGAGCATACATACAACCACAATATATTGGACAAATCATTACAACAAAGAGGCTACAATAGGGTCTTAGCTGGTTTGATCTTATGTTTGTTTGATGCTTCTTTATGTCTTATCTTGATTATTGCACTATTTTTGTGTTCTAGGTGTATTTAATAATAAGTGCATTCCTTTGCACACATTTCTCTGCACACAACAATATTCACCATAGCTACTCCCAAAGGGTGAAACAGAAAAATAGAAAACTAAGTCATGGAGTCACACACATGACTTCCACCATTGCTACTCCCAGAAGGTAGAACATACCTACTTACAGAGGGTGGTTCAAGGGCTTTCACCTCAAACTTCTCCTAGAGAGGAATGCATTACCACCTTGCCTACTTGCAAAGGGTGGTTCCACCATACCTACTCGCAGAGGGTGGTTCAAGGGCTTTCACCTCAAACTTCTTCCAAAGAAGAATGCATTAACAAGGGATTTCACCTCGAACTTCTCCCTCTCGAAGAAGAACTCATTAAAGCATATAAAGATCATATGAATATTGATACTCCCTCTCAAGAGGGGTAGCATATTCACAGTTTGAATAACACAATAATCTACTCCAATGTTTGACCAAGCAAGGAGCTTTTGCATTCTCCCCTTGTCACACAAGTTCCCTTTGAATATCAATTCTTCCTCTTCGAAGAAACTAATCACAAAATAATCAGAATGGGTACTTCTTCAAGAGCCACCAACTCAGCTCGGGCTACAATATCACATCATCCTTGTGATCCTTGATCCATCCTAGAAGCATTTTAAAGATATTAGTGATAGAATCAAATAGACTAATGCTAGAAGAATACATGTGTTAGGATTAACTAGACAGAACTCTAACAATTACTTGTAGAAATATAACCAAATATCAGAAAAATATAAGACCAAACAGAAGAGAACATAATACACAATGATTTAACGTGGTTCACCCAATCCCTAGGCTACGTCCACCAAACAGCAAATCCAATCTTTTCTATTATCCAGTGATTACAATCTGATCGCAATACGCAATCCCTTACAGCTCAATATCGTCGTAAGAAGCAAAAACATTACGTAATGAAAAAAAACCTAACCCTAAGCCGATTTATACAATCTTTATGCCACTTTAGGTTACAACATGTCGACCCGCAAAACACTTTCCTGGATAATACTTTCCTAATCAGTCACCACAATATAACAATCTCCCACTTGGGGATTGATCAGACTCCACATAAACCAACAATTCTCCCACTTGGAGACTGATCATGTAGCTAAACTGCTACCCTGTGAAGCTCCCATTGGATCCAACCTTCCTGGACTCTGTTGTTCTGTCAGTCTATTCAATCTAGAAGACCAACCGAAGGTGAACAAGAATTCAGCTTCTCCCTTGTCACAACCTTTGTAAACATATCTGTTGGATTATCATCTATATGTATCTTTTCTAGCTTTAACTGTCCATCATCCAAAACTGACCAAATGAAATGATACTGCAACTGTATGTGCTTTGTCTTTGAGTGCAAAGCATAATTCTTTGCAAGATGAATGGCACTCTGACTGTCTGAATACATATAGTTATCCGCCTGTGGATGTCTCAATTCTTCCATGAAGAATTGAAGCCATATCATCTCCTTGGTTGCCTCTGTAGTAGCAACATACTCTGCCTATGTAGTAGATAAAGCATTCACCTTTTGTAACCGAGAAATCCAACTAACTGTTGTCCCACCAACAGTAAATACATAACCTGTAGTACTCCGTCTGGTATCTATATCTCCTGCCAAATCTGAGTCAACATAGCCTTGAACAGTAATAGTAGAGCCCCAAAAGTGTAAACACTTATTGGATGTACCTCTCAAATATCTTAGAATCCATTTGACTGCATTCCAATGCTCAATCCCAAGGTGACTCATATACCTGCTAACGACTCCCACTGCATATGCAATGTCTGGCCTAGTACATACCATATCATACATTAAGCTCCCTACAGCTGAAGCATAAGGTATCTTGGACATTTTAGCCTCTTCTTCGGGTGTCTTTGGACACATCTCCTTCCTCAATTTGAAATGACTAGGCAAAGGTGTAGTAACAGCTTTGGCATCCTTCATGGAGAATCGCTGCAACACCTTTTCAACATAATCAGCCTGAGATAGTGTTAATTTTTTGTTCTTCCTATCTCTACAAATTTTCATGCCAAGGATTTGTTTTGCTGCCCCCAAATCCTTCATAGAAAAAGATTTTGCTAACTATTGTTTCAACCCCTTAATATGATCCATGTTAGACCCAGCTATAAGCATATCATCAACATACAAACACAGAAAAATGTAGTTGTCCTCATTTAACCTCTTGAAATAAACACAATGATCAGAATTACATCTAGTGTATACATTCTCATTCATAAAAGTATCAAACTTAATATGCCATTGCCAAGGCGCTTGCTTCAAGCCATATAAAATTTTCTGCAATCTACACACTAAACTCTCTTTACCCTTGACCTCAAATCCCTGTGGTTGTTCCATATATATTACTTCATTCAAATCACCATGAAGAAAAGTTGTTTTAACATCAAGCTGCTCTAAATGCAAATCTTCAATAGCCACAATACTTAAAACAATACAAATAAAAGTCATTTTAACAACTGGAGAAAATATCTCATCAAAATCAATACCATGTTTCTGTGCAAATCCTTTTACGACTAATCTGGCTTTAAATTTTCTCTTACCTCCATCTTCTTTCAGCCTGTAAACCCATTTATTCTGCAAAGCCCGTTTACCTACAAGTAACTTACATAAAGCCCAAGTCTGATTTTTCAGCAAAGAGTCCATTTCCTCTATCATTGCATACTCCCACTAAAGCTTTGTATCCACCTGCATAGCTTCATTATAACATTCAGGTTCACCAGCATCAGTTAATAAAATAGAATACAAAGAAGGTGAAAATCTATCTGGAGGTCTACTTAGCCTTGTTAACTGTCTAACATTCACTGGGGTGTGTGGTATTTGTTGTTGATGTGGTTGTGGAGCATAAGGAATTACTGGAACATTATCTTTTGGAGTATCATCCAACTCTACATAATCAGTGTCTTTCTTCTCATGTTGTCGCAACAAATCTTTGTACAATATTTTCTCATTGAATATGACATCCCTGCTTCTTACAATTTTATGATTTTCAAAATCGAAAAGTCTATAGCCAAATTCATCAATTTCATATCCAACAAATACACATTTCTTTGATTTTGCTTCCATCTTGGTTCTATTTTCAAAATCTATATGTGCAAATGCTTCACAACCAAAGGTTCTAAGAAAAGAATAACTTACCTTCTTACCAATCCATGCTTCCTCTGGAATACCACAAGCCAAAGGAGTAGAGGGACCTCTGTTAATTAAATAAACAGCAGTATTTACAGCCTCTACCCACATGTTTAAGGGGAGCCCAACATGCAATCTCATAGGTCCTTGCATGCTCCATTATTGTTTTGTTCATGCGTTCAACCACTCCATTTTCTTGTGGAGTTCTTGAAACCGTTTTCTGCCTACAAGTACCATTAGAGGAACAATAATCTTCAATTTTTTTGCTGCAATACTCACCACTGTTATCAGATTTGAGACATTTTAATCTTTTACCAGTCTCATTTTCAACCAAGCTTTTCCATTTTTTAAAAGTTTCAAATACTTCAGATTTTTGCCTAAGGAAATAAATCCAGACTTTCCTAGTTGCATCATCAATGAAAGTAACATAATACAAAGAGCCACCAAGGGAAGAAACATGAGCCGGACCCCATACATCTGTATGCACAAGCTCAAATTTATCATTTTTCTTTTCCTTCCCACCCTTCAAGAAACTGACTCTCTTTTATTTCCCATACACACAACTTTCACATAAATCCAAATTTACACATTTCAGACCTGGTAAAAATTTCTTTGAATGAAGTAATTTCATACCTTTCTCACTCATGTGCCCAAGTCTGTTGTGCCATAGTGTTGTTTCGGTATCCACAGCAACTCTTTCATTTTCTACCTGCTCAACTGGAGCAACTGTTCCTGAACATTCACTTTTATCTATAACATTTAAAGTAGAAGGAACAACATTACCTGTACAAAGATATAAGGTGCCTACTTTCACACCTTTTGCTACTACTAAGGAACCTTTTGAAACCTTCCAATTTTTATCATTAAAAGTAACTGTGCAACCTTCATCACCTAGTTGCCCTGCTGAAATTAAATTTCTACTCAGCCTTGGAACATGTCTTACCTCTTTTAGAGGCCAATGATTCCCATTTTGCAACTTAATCTTAATTCTTCCCTTCCCAACAATTTGACAGGGTTCATTATCTCCCAAATAAACTTGCCCAAAATCACCTTGGACATAATCAATAAAATAACTCCTATGGGGTGTAGCATGAAAGGAATCCTATGAATCTAGAACCCATGAATCATCAACGTTCTCAAGGGAAAGAATCAAAACATCATCTTCAAATTTAGTACTTACCACATTTGCCTCCTTATTGCCTTCATGTTTGTCTCCTTTATTCTTCTGAGACCAGCAATCTTTCTTCTTGTGACCCAGTTTTCCACAGTACCAGCAGTCACTAGGTCCTCTTGATTGAGACATCTTTCCCTTTGACTTCCCTCGTGATTTCCCATGATTTCCAGAGTTGTTTCCTCTATCTTTGTTATGCCTCTGCTTTCTGCATTCAAGACACTACCTGATGTAGCTCTGCATGAGCTTTTTCTACGAATTTCCTCACTCAGAATAACACCAAGAACATCATCAAATTTTGGGGTGTTCATATTAGAAACAGAGTTACTAACAGTCATTATCAAGTCATTCCATCTTTCTGGCAAAGAACACAAAATCGAAAGAGCCCTAATTTCTTCATCAAAATTTATATTCACAGAGGATAATTGACTAGTAACTGTATTAAACTCATTTAAATGATCAGCCATTGACCCACCTTCTACCATCTTCATATTAAATAAATGCTTCATAAGAAATACCTTATTCGAAGCGGAAGGCTTTTCATACAACTTTGCTAGAGTGTCCATCAAATCTTTAGTTGTCTTTGCTTTGGTAATATTAAACACCATTGATTGTGCCAGGCATAAGCGAATCCTACCCAATGCCTTTCTATCCAGAATATCCCAATCCTCCTAAGACATAGTTGCATCTTTCTTGGCCATTCCTCCCAATGGTCGCCATAAATCCTTCTGATAGAGATAGTCCTTCATCTGCATTTTCCAAACCTGAAAGTACTATCCATTAAACTTCTCAACCTTCAATCTACCCTCGTCTGCCATTACTCCCACTCAACCGTGAGATCTTCCTGCAGAGGATAACTGAAGACAACCTCGCTCTGATACCACTTGTTAGGATTAACTAGATAGAACTCTAACAATTACTTGCAGAAATATAACCAAATATCATAAAAGTATAAGACCAAACAAAAGAGAACACAATACACAATGATTTAACGTGGTTCACCCAATTGCTGGGCTACGTCCACCAAACAGCAAGTCCAATCTTTTCTATTATCCAGTGATTACAATCTGATCGCAATACGCAATCCCTTACAGCTCAATACCGTCGTAAGAAGCAAAAACATTACGTAATGTAAAACCCTAACCCTGAGCTGATTTATACAATCTTTATGCCACTTTAGGGTTACAACATGTCGGCCTGCAAAACACTTTCCTGGATAATACTTTCCTGGTCAATCACCACAATATAACAACATGATTCACTACTTCCAATGTTCTTGCATGAATTAAATATATAAAATTCATGATCAACATTCAAAGATACAAAATACTTATCTCTGGATTGTCTAAAATTCTAGAGAAGGATCTCAGCACGCACACAAATAAAGATCAATACACAATTATCTCTTTTAACAAGATTGAACAAAAAACACGGTCCAACATTCATATGATGATCATTGCACTGCATGCATACTATCTTGCACGATGAATACCAACGAACATCTTAAGGAATGTTGTAACTACAATTATAATAACTTTCATCACAGGTAATTTAGAAGCTCTGAACACAAGTATTTTGGAAACTCCAGCCCGCACAATATTGAATACACACAGAAACAATTCATACTTTTCTCAGAAAATCATAACTGAATGGTGCCTGATTCTAGATCTTTTCTTTAGACCCGCGCTCTGATACCATGTTAATGTTTTGAGCCAGAATAGCATTAAGTAAAATGATGATAAATAGAAACAACACGAACACCAAAGATACCCTGGAAAAACCCTCCTACTCGAGGGAAAAACCTAGCCACACCAAGAAAGATCACTTTATTAAATAATCACAAATCTGGATACAATGCACACTAGCTTAACTTGAAATGAATTCTCCACTATGATCGTTAACAATTAACAATCACCCATAGAACATCCCTTTTTGGTTATACACACACACACACACACACACACACACACACACACTGCTCAATATATACTGGATACAAAATGCTTTTCTTCACTCACAATGTGATACACGACAAAATAAAACATATAATAATAACCATAGAGGTAATATCAACAAGAATGTATGTCGTAAGACTTGATCAAGCACCCTCAATCTTCGAACTTGAATCATATATGAATGATCACCACCGTGATCATACTCAACTGGAGTAAGCAACTAAAATACATGTGAATACAAAGCATCAAAGTAATTGACGTTGTTTCCTCTTCTAAAAAAATGAAACACATATACGGACGACAGTAACTATAGAACCATTACATATCCTTTCGAAGCCACAAAGTCTTAAATCACCTTTCTCAATGACAGGAACCTCCACATAGACCAGAATGAATAGACACGATGACACACATGATACAAATTAATTACCGTTTCATTACCATGAACTGCCAACCGTTAAAAGGCCAGGTATATCCACGCAAGTCATAAGTGTGAGCCACCTTAGACATGAAAGAATCATGATGTCATGACACATCCATGAGCCACCTCATAGCTCAACCCGCTCGATGATAAGATAGCGTGATTACAAAACATCTCCATATGCTTTGACTACTAAATGATATCTCTCGCAGCTATAAGAACAAAGCTTCTTTTGCTCTCATGTTGTACTCAAATTACTTCTCATCAGGATTCGCAATGGAAAGATCAGCATGAGGGGTGTAAGACTTCTTTGTGACTTCCCAATATTCTTCTCTGATGCATCTTAGGTGTGTAATCATTCGACCCTTCCATATCGCATAATTAGTACCTTCAAATCTCAAACTCTCCTTAAAGGTTGCCATCATGGATCTCCTCAAGCGATCAAGCTTCCAAAAGAGAACTTAACTATGATACCAATTGTTAGAATTAAGGCAGCAAACACAACTGAGAGAGGGGGGTGAATTAGTTGTGTCCCAAAATTCTAAATCTTTATCCAACTTATAAACTTTAATCTCATATCTGAATGATAAACATAAAATCAAGATCACAACACAACACCAAGATTTTTGACGTGGAAACCTAGTTAAGGGGAAAAACACGATGGGGATTAATCCCACAAGATGAATGTACTATGTTAAAAACACTATACTTTGTTAGGAGTATTACAATGGGAATGCACATGCATTCAAGCACACTACCTCGAGCTCATTGCTCAAATACAACAAGTGCTTCAACCCAAAAAAAGGCTCACTACCTTACAACAATCTCTGATTACAATTCACAATGGACAACAGTCCACAACTCACGAACTGACAGATAACATCTATGTTATGCAAATACAGTTCCAATGAAGCATATCAAATCTCTGCCTCAATTGTGGATTTCACTCATACCTCTTTGCATTCACTCTTCCATACCATACACACTCACATTTACAAAATGATTACATCTTTTATACATTTCAACTTTATTTCAACTAGGTCAGCCAGGGACAAAATTACAATATATTAATTCATTAGAGCTCAATGCATAATGTGATCCATTGAAATGTCGGCTAAGACATAGCAAAGATCAATAACATCCTCGAACTCGCTCCAATTCCATACATCACGCCACGGTCCTTCGCAACACGCTACACCATCAAGTCGACCAAGAACAATAATAACATCAACATGTAACATGAAAAATCACCAAATCCAATCACATGACCCAATGCGATCTAGCAACACAAATAGGACACAATCTAGAAACATCAGCAAGCAACATAAAATGCCATAACAGCAACAAGAACAACTCTGTCTCATAATTCATAACTATCTCTGCATTGTTCATTAGGAATACCAAACAACAACCTTTGTCATTAAAGAACGATAACTTGCCAGCATCCAAATCACAAACCACTCAAGTTGAGGACACACATCCATGTCATGAACTCACCACCAAGTAATCAACCAAGAATATTTGCATAAATGATCCACACCGATCCAAAAATTGTAACATTGTCTCTACCTGGTCAACCAAAATGTCAGTCTGTAATAAATCATTCATAACTTACTCAAATCATCATGCAAACCTCTATAAGTTGACATAGATCAACTACAGACATCACTGAAACCATCTATACCTTCGCAACATCGGATCTTCAATACAATAGTTGTACCAAAATAATTTTCTCACTAAATATACCAGGAATACACAAGAACATTGTCATCAATAGTAGGAATATGTTGACATTAATGAAAAAACATTAATGTGTGCACATATATGTAACAATATCCAACATAAACAAATTTTCCTAATGTGCCCTTCTTTCCCACATAACTAACAAGCATTAATGCCTCCCAAAATTTCAATGTTGCAACATGTATCAAACCATAAAGTTTAATCTCCAAAATATTAGGAATTTCCACCCCTGGAAATAAGGAGGGAGGCTTCCTAAAAAAAATTAATGGGTGTTGCTAAGATTTTTTAGGATTATTTTAAAGTGGGAGGTCCCATGAATTTTGTAGTGGAGTTCATGCTTAAAAGTTTAAGCTTCACAATTTATGAAAGTTGGTGGTCTCGTGAATTGTTTTACTTAGCATATTCAATTCACGTTCACCTAAATAAATAATAATAATAATAAAAAGATTATTGATAAGAATTGAAATTTTTCATTGTTTAGGGCTTTGGGCGATCATGCTAGGGCCTTAATAGATCATTTCCAATCTTCCAATAGCACCTTTGCACTACCATTTCCTACATTTTATGATCTTTAAGGACAACTAAAAATAATCCACGGTAGACCATTCCGCAAAAAGATATTTAAATGCCCAATTTTTTGGACCAAATATTCAAGAACCATACATCTAAATACTTTCTTGTAGGGACTTTCGTGGTATCCATGGCCGCCAAGAAACAACATTATTCTTCAATCTATTGTTTTCAAATTCATCTCCACGTTAGGAGATATGGCTATATTTTAGGGTTTGCAGAGGGCCACTTACCTTGTCCTCTATCATTGCCTCCAACTCCTCTGCTTTTGTCATTGGAGAGCACAATAAATTTGGCAACGAAGGAAATTTTTCTTTTTTCTTTTGGGATGATGTCACAAAAATATCGAGATTGGTTTATAGAACCAGCCTCCTCTACCTACACATCTGCAGAGCCATTAAAGGTGTTCATACCCCTTCCATAATTAATCAAGTAATCAGGAGATAGAGCAACCCACAACATAAAAGCATGCAAACATACAAATGATAAAACTATTTATTTTGGGCGTTGTTGATGTGAGTTTTGTACCACTACATAACATATAGGAATTTAATACTTGATACAGGATATCAAACACTCAACCCTCTCTTCAAAAGTAAATACTCATGAAGAACATGAGAAAACTCCAAGGTTCCTTACACCTGTGGATCCTAACTCAGTTATATTGATGTGATTTGCTAGTTAATCACGTAGGCGGGCTTACGTTGTTCATTCAAGGATATCAGATTCTTGCCATGATGATGGTCGGACTTAGCTTTGCAATGTATACTCAATGAATCTATCTCCTTAATTTATATCACTCCCAACTTCGCTCATCAAAGCTTCCACTACTAAACTACTTACTGCTTTACTACTACTCGTATGGAATGGAAAGATTAGCAAATGGACGGGGATCAAACCTAATGAAAGCTTACCAGCGGCACTACCTCCATAGATGCAATGATTCAAGGGAAATGGGACTAGAGTACCACATAAGGCTTCCTAACAAGCCGCTAGGATGCTAGTGGCCTAGTATATAGATCCCTATCAAACACTTGCTAACATCACCA
>MU224089.1:518380-530222 GCA_018584345.1 Thuja plicata
CCTAAGGAACCGAAAGGAAGTCACCAAGGAGGGGCGGAAAATTGAAGGTCATAGGACAAACCCTGTCCTATAGGAGGTCGGAATCCGCCCAGGCATAGGACAGAGTGATTTGCACTTCCATACTTAGTCATTTTTTAGTTCAGGAGTAGAGAATTTATACAAATATAACATTTAAGTATAAGTCTGTTTTAATTTAATTAAGTTATATTTGTATAAATACCTTCCAGGATGTTTGAGATAGGTTTCAGCTTCATAGGAGTTAAGGTGCAGATTCTAGATTTTGGGGGTTTTTTAAATATTTCAAGACTTAGCCAAATTCAGGATTCAGCACGCCTTCAGCAAAGCTACCTCCCACAATCTATTTCGACTTTCTAAGATCAAATTGAAGCTAGAACAAGGATTCTCAGAGTGTTTAAACTTGTTTCATCATAAATCCTTTGGTTTTTATCCCATATTCCTGAAAGATTTAGCAGAACTCTCGTCCATGCTCCAGACAGACTTGACTTCCCAGCAGGCCAAAATTGCCCAAAACTAACTCTCGAACTTCACTCGCCAGACCAAGGGGCTTGAAAACTGCTACCAACAAAGACTACCTAAGACCACTGCTTGCAAAAGAGGGGGTCCCCATTTACAATGGGGCGATGGTGTGAAAACCTCACAACAGGCGCCTATTCTATATTTGCACAAAATAAATAATAATATTTGGATTTATAATGTGTGTTAAATTCTAATTTCGATTTATATACGAAGAAATCAGTGATATGGTTTCTAAATTTTCTTTTTGATAGAGGATTTAGATTATCTATAAGATTGTTTTGCCACTTAATATGGGATCTTGAACCTTTGGTTGAATTCTTTTCAATTAGACTAAAGATCAAGAGGCATCCATTCTACCAAAGTTGGCAAGGGCACATACTAGCTTAATCTCTTGTGGTGTAGGACCTTACATTTAGCAGGACATGATCCCTAATAGACTCATTTAGAATCATTCAAATTTACCAATAAACCAAAGATCCATTGACATTTTTACAAATTTAAATATTTTTTAATACTTAAAAAGACCACTCTTCCCTTTTTTAAAATTTGTTAGATTCAACCAAATTATTGCCCAGTCGAAATCTTCAACTACACATTTTATAAATATAAATTACTATGTTAATTACAAGAACAAATAAGTCATTGGAATGAATCAAACCTCCTTGTACATAGTGAGATGGACCAAGGCTCAAAGATCAAAATTAACAAAATAGCAAACTTTAATTACCCATCATCATATTTCTTAGGCAGGGTCTGTCCACTTCACCAGCCCAACAAGTGGTGGAAGTAAAAAAGAAAATTTTATAGTGGTTGAGCCAAATCTACTGATAGTTGGCAGCATGACCAAGAAAATTGTGTCTCCGCATTTGCCTATTTATGGTCTTCTTCTGGCACCCACAACTTGATATTGATTGTTGCCTTTGCTTGGTTTCACAGTTTTAATTGCCCACTAAGCCTTCAGACATGAGACAAGTTCAAGAATGTTAAATGCGAGAATATTAAGGCAATTTAACTCAGCTTTATCATATTTATGATTTTCCTAGTAATCTTGCATTTCCTGTGGTCATAGGGTATTATAATCTGTGCTGTTTATATAGTTGACTGTCATAAGGCAATTAGGAGAGAATTGATTCTTAAGTGGGTAGTATAGAAGCTCGGGAGAATCCTAAGAAATGACTTGTTATTCATCATGGAGAGAAGGTCCAGAAGATAACATGTCCATTGGAGATATGGGCACAAAAGTAACACATTTAGACTGGTGACCCGACTGAAATATTGTGTATGACTTCTGTATTACTAATTCTGATTGTGTAAGAATTTTTTTTAAATCAACCTTTCCAATCACACTCCGTGATTTTACAACTCCTTAAACTCTATTTTGTACTGATGATGGATATGGAGAGTGACTCAAAATGTTGATTCACCAGAAACACAGAAATCATGCTGATATGAATTGTGAAATCTGCTAACACTTACAGAAGTATTGTGATGTTTGCTTTGACTCCGCAAATCATTTACTTATAATGCTATTAGAGATCACTCAAGACAATAGAGGCTATAATGCTTAACAATGCGTATAAGCAGAGCACTTAGTTATCTCAGAGCTTCAGATGAGTTTCGTGGATCTGCAAGCGTATTGCAGCTAACTGTGGCTTATCTACATGTTCTGCATCCATGGGTGATAGAAATGTTTGAATTCAAGTATTAGCCCCTGTTGTATAGACATGTACTGCATACATGGGTAATAGAAATGTTTATATGCTTAATAAACAATAATCAACCTTGGATTTTCATTGCAACTCCTAACATTTACTTTTGAGTACACAACTATGAGGTGGTCTGATGATAAGTAGCTTATAAATGAACATACAAATAGCGAACACTCCATGCAAAGCGAGTGTCTAACAACAGATGAGTACCATATAAACTCTTCACATCAAGCTGTCATATTCCATTTTTGCTTGGCTTTGCCTTTGCCCTTGCTACACCGCATCTGTGCTCCTTTTGAAAACCTTTGCTCACATGGTCAAATATTTGTTATAAAAATACTTTACAAAGGCCACAAATGGCTACACCATTGTGTGTACCGAATTTGATTTTCAAATTACCTGTATTTAATTTTAATCATAGTTTTATTGTTATATTGTTTTCTTTATTTTCCTTTTGATAGTTTTAGCTTTTTTAAACTTATCAAAGTCGAACATTATGAACAGCATCAGAGATGATGTGCCCATAGCAGTTGACCTAATGATGTCGTCCAAGGTCGGAGGATCCAATAAAGGACTATCCAAACTTGCAGCCAACAACAAGAACACAAAGCGGAAACAACACAACACAAGATATATATCAATATCAACTTATATTATCTCAAAATTCCAATTACATGCAACATGTCGGGCTGTAAGGCCTTCCCGGTTAGGGCCAATTACATCAACAGATCCAACAAGATCTCGCAGGATCCAACATTATTCGTCTACCTTGTAGCTAAGTGGAAGAAACCAGATCTGAACTTGTGCTTGCAAGCCACCAAGCAATTTGCAATCTCTGTCTACCCACTTACAACTATCTGTAGCAACTTACAATCTTTCAGCTTATTAGCTTACTCTACTATCATCTATCTATCTTCACATACCTCTCTCCCTCATGTCCCTCTAAACATCAACCTAGACTCTCTTTTATACACACTTGCCACAAGTCGGCTTGTAAACAATAATTAAATGACCCATTCGACCATACACTCTACAATGAACATATATTAAATGCACCAATCAGCTGCAATTAATAACAAAATACATAGAAGAATGCACCAACACAGATTAAGGTCCACACAAGATCCAATGCCACAAATCCGCACGCCTCGGAACTCAGCACAATCCCAATGACCCCCTCAAATTACGGATGCAATCTCCAATGTCCGCCCAATCCATAAACACAAGTCGGTGAACCCCAACAACCAGTCAGTAAATAAGCACACCGACAGCCAGACCACTCGGTGAAAGACACAACCGAGCAGAACTCCACCGAACAGATACCACTGAGTAATATGCTACCGAGCAAGACACCACCACGCTGCACACACCGAGCAACTACCACCGAGCAGTGTACCTCGAGTAGAATATCACCGAAAACAGCAACACCGAGCACCACTGAGTCCAGTCACCGAGTTCAACAGTGAAGCAATACATCTTCCAACCGAGAATTGCCACCAAAGTGACCAAGCAGCTCAGGTCTCCAATCAAGTTAAACTACTAAAACAGAAAGCAAACCAAATATGTTTTTGGTGACACAGGATGCTCCTGCATCAAACACCCCAAGTGCGAAAAGATGTTCTCAGAAGCTAGATGAACATCTGTTGGGATTCAACACATAGATCCCAAACTGGTTCATGTCTTCCAAGCCCTCAACTGACACACTCTTCCCTCGGTTCTGCTTCTGCTTCCCTTTACCACTAGTACTTGCTGATTTATCTTCATATTTCTGCACACTCATACCTGCATCATCCACTGCAACCACTTCAGATCTGCTACCAATGCTCAAGTTCCTCTTACCGAGCTTTGCATCCTTCAAAGGAATCAAAATAGACTTGTGTCCATCCTTAAGTATAGTAAAGGCATTTCTTTTACAGTCATGAATAGGCTCTCTATCATACTGCCAAGGTCTACTGAATAAAACAAGACAAGAACTCATCTCTACAATGTCACATAATACTTCATCTCTATAAGTACCAATGTAAAAACTCACCATGCACTGCTCCTTCACCTCTACTGCATGACCAGCTTGTAACCAACTTATCCTATAAGGACAAGGCTGCCTCAACCTTTTCAAACCAAGTTTCTGAACCATCTCCTCAGCAACTAGGTTGTCAGTACTTCCTCCATCAACAATCACCTTACAACGTTTACCACCAGACTTGCACACGGTCGTGAACAAGTTCTTCCTCTGACAAGAATCAGCTTGCTTCGAGGGCAGCAAAGTTCTCCTAAGCAAAAGATTCATACCCTCCACCTCGGGTTCATTCTCAGCAACCTCATTCACCACAGCATTTCGGTGACTACCGACCTTATCTGCATGGGGACATTCAAATGACCGATGTCCTTCGCCACAGTTGTAACAAGTACCTCTGAACTCACCCCTACCTGTCTTTCTCCTTGGTTCAACAGGTTTTGATTCATCTTCAACTTTCGGTTTATCCTTTACCGAATGCTCTTGCTTCTCCTTCCCTCGGGAATTACCAAAATGTCTTCTCTTCAACTTATCTTCTACCTTCAGTGCATACTGATAAGCATCTTCTACCGAGTCAATCTTCAACATACCAATCTCATCTTGGATATTGAATTTCAGACCATTAACATACGTCGCCACCTTTTCTTTAGAAAGTTCTCTATGCCCAGACCGAATTGTCAATTTGTAGAACTCCTCGGTATAATCTTCCACAGTCATCTCCTTCTGTTTTAGATTCTGCAACTTCTTAAACAATTCAAGTTCATAGTCAGCAGGAATGAACTTAGCTTTTCGCTTTGTCACCATCAACCTCCACCGATTGATCTTCATCTCACCTTCTTCTCGGTCCCTCTGCAACTCTTTTCACCATAAAGAACCATGCCCCTTCAACTTAGTCTGTGCCAACCTCACTCTAAGCGGATCTTCAATGTCTTCCAGCTCAAAGTAGTCTTCTAATTCACCGATCCAATCAATCAGATCCTCGGGTCTCAATGTACCTGAAAATTTGGAAACCTCCATTCAGTAGTTTGTACTCAACCGAGCTCCAGATCTCTGCAACCGATCATATTTGTCTCCTCCAGATCTCTCTATCCGATCAGCTCTGTCATCTCCACTAGATCCAGCAACTTCAAAATCTTCAACAGCTTCTTCATAACCATCATTCGTTCTCGGACCTCTTGGCAATCCAACATTTCTGATACCTTCTATGATTTCATTCTTCATCACCATCATCTCAGATCTGAATCTTTTCGTTATCCTCGCTTCCACCTCCTCTAAAAGATCTGCAATTGCCCTAGGGTCCAATCTTCTTGGAGGCATCTCTCCAAATCTTCGAAAACCCTAAGCTCCACAAGTAACGAACCAGCAGCTCTGATACCACTTGATGTCGTCCAAGGTCGGAGGATCCAATAAAGAACTGTCCAAACTTGCAACCAACAACAAGAACACACAGCGGAAACAACACAACACAAGATATATATCAATATCAACTTATATTATCTCAGAATTCCAATTACATGCAACATGTCAGGCTGTAAGGCCTTCCCAGTTAGGGCCAATTACAACAACACATTCAACAAGATCTCGCAGGATCCAACATTGTCTACCCTATAGCTAAGTGGAAGAAACCAGATCTGAACTTGTGCTCGCAAGCCACCAAGCAATCTGCAATCTTTGTCTACCCACTTACAACTATCTGCAGCAACTTACAATCTTTCAGCTTATTAGCTTACTCTGCTATCATCTATCTATCTTCACATACCTCTCTCCCTCATGTCCCTCTAAACATCAACCTAGACTCTCTTTTCTACACACTTGCCACAAGTCGGCTTGTAAACAATAATTAAATGGCCCAGTCGGCCATACACTCTACAATGAACATATATTAAATGCACCAGTCGGCTGCAATTAATAACATAATACATAGAAGAATGCACCAACATAGATTTAGGTCCACACAAGATCCAACGCCACAAATCCGCACGCCTCGGAACTCAGCACGATCCCAATGACCCCCTCAAATCATGGATGCAATCTCCAATGTCCGTCCAATCCATAAACACAAGTCGGTGAACCCCAACAACCAGTCCGTAAACAAAGCACACTGAGAGCCAGACCACTCGGTGAAAGACACAACCGAGCAGAACTCCACCGAACAGATACTACCGAGTAATATGCTATCGAGCAGTGTACCCCGAGTAGAATATCACCGAAAACAGCAACACCGAGCACTACTAAGTCCAGTCACCGAGTTCAACAGTGAAGCAATACATCTTCCAACCGAGAACTGCCACCAAAGTGACCGAGCACCTCAGGTCTCCAACCAAGTTAAACTACTAAAACAGAAAGCAAACCAAATATGTTTTTGGTGACACAGGATTGCCAACTACCCCAGGATGCTCCTGCATCACCTAAATAATGTTCTTTTCAATACACCAAAAATAAAAATCCTCTTTGATTTGTTTCAGTAGGTTATGTGCCAATTCTCAATTGAGATGATTGACAATTCTAGTTTATGATGTTGTGTGCATGTCATGACGCCAATGCCAGCATCGTCTAATCATTTCTCTATAATCTCTTCCATTTATGATAAACTATGTAAACTTATGCTTACGAAGGCCAATTTGTTGGCAGTAACAGGATTACCAATAACATTTATATCCAATCTTAGATTTCCACAATCCATATCAATGCTATGTAATTTTTCTGGGGTTTGATTGAGGATCTTAAAAAAAATTTACACAATCGAACCCCAGAAAAATTACACAGCAACATTTATATCCGTTTAAGATTACTCTCCTCATTGCAACTAACCCTATACATCATCATAGATTTGTTAGCATGCAAAACCTAAACAACTTCCTTCTCTAAACGTTTCTGTATGGCATTTCTAAGTTGTTCGGTATATGATTTGCATGCTCACTGCTAACTATATCCTGGAAATCATCACATTATAATCTCAATTCCCTAAAAACCAGGTTGCAAGGACAGCCCCTCACTTCATTCCTCTGCTTCTACACAAGTTAGTGGAGGCCCACCAACTGAGGATTTGCTGCTGAATGCATGCTACCATGACAGCAGAAAGGTTAGCCACATATTACCTAAAATAAGTCTGCCAAGCCTTTGCAAGGTAGGTAAACACACACATGAGAATTAGCCGATCAGCTTTTTGTCTTCAAATATAAGTGGAGAAAGATGACAGTAATTTCTTAAAATCTTGACTGCCTACTAATAAAGTTTTAATCCTTTTAAGAAAAAGTTTATATGTTCTCTCAGCATTTCAACTAGCCCTAAACATCATCATGGATTTGATATCCTGCCAACTCTATGTAGCTTTCTTCTCTAAATGTTTCACTCTGGCTTTTCTAAGTTCTTCTGTATATGATTTCCATCCTCGTTGCTAACTATATCCTAGAAAACATTCACATTATAAGCCCAACTCCATAAATATCAGGTTGCAATGAGAGTCCCTTGCCTCATTGCTCTCCTTCTACATAAGTTAATGGAGGCCCACCTGAAGAACTGAGGACTTGCTGCTGTGCTACCATAACAGAAAAAAGGTTAGCTACATAGTAACGAAAATGAGCCGGCCAAATCTTTGCAAGATAAGCCATATTGTGTGTAAATACACACATGAAAAAGATCAGTCCCATCAACTTTTGTCTCCAAATACAAGTGGAGGAATATGACAGTAATTCAAATACCTCCCCCTGTTTATCTATTTTGATAAAATCTAGCAATTCCTTATGATTTTCAAGAGCTCGCCTCATTTTGTCAAAGAAGTGTGATCTTTAAATTGAAGAAATTCAAACTTGCAAATATATCATTCAGATGGCATTTTCTGCTGCTATTTGAAACACTTTAAAATGCTGGAGCTCACTTTGCTTCAGACAGGATTGGGTCAAATAATTGCGTCAAAGCTACATAGGTAGAAGCAAAAACCAGGAAAATTGCCCAGTTAACCACAGCATAGGCTTTGGGCTGTACAACTTTGAACTAGCCGGCCAGGTTTTCCAATCAACTGGGTCAAACTTCCAAAATAATGAGAGATTGTTCAATAAACTGCAAATAAAAACATAGTTTTTTGACAGTTTTTTAAAAAGCTATGTTTTCTTCCTTAAAAATACTTGTTTCTCATATTCAACTTTTTCAACTTCTTGCTCCAGAAACAAACTTTTTCACTCATTCAGACCAAATGTGAAACATGGACAGTGAAAAGGTGATCCACAAATTAGGGTATGCCTCTGGCATTGATGGTCTTCAACATTTTTACATTCCGTTTAGGCTTTTTCACTGATTTTCTGAAAGGGTTGAATGAGGCATCTTGATCAGAAGCATAGTCCAGGAAGGAATTGGGAAAATACTGAAATCTCAGTATTTTCTATGTTTCAGTAAACTGCAATTTTGAAGGTCTTCGGGGCATTTTGGGGCCTATCTTCCTCAGGGAGGGCTCACCTTGGTGTGACCTCCCAATTTTAGTTCGAGATTTATTGAAGACCTTTCCAACGGAGTAAACGGTTTGCAATTCGGAACTAGGACTAGAAAGTTATGACAGTCGTATGGAGGAGAACAGGTATACAGGGGCCTCTATAATCAAGGAGCCATAGAGGCTAATTGTAGTTTCAGGTTTTGTTTTGTTCTCTTAAAACTTACTAGATTGACATTATCTTGAACTTTAAGAGCAATAAAGAACATTAAACAAATTCTTTATTCATATCTTATGTTTGTTTTTCTTCCTATGTACAATATTTGGCATGAAATAGCAATAGCAGTTTGTCCCAATTTTTCATGAACTTTTTAGTGTCTTTTATTTGCTGGGTTTTGCTCATACTTTTCCTCTTTTACACCCAAGTAATTGAATTATTTATACTATCGGCTTACCAGGTCCATGCTTTGTAAATGGAAAGCTACTATGTTTATATAAATGGAAAGCTACTATGGTTACACTATGGAAGGCAGCAAATACAATGTTATTACTAGCAATTTTTTTAAGGCATGAGAAAGATGCAACAAAGTTTCTGATATGAGGAAACGTGTACAAGCATTTTACACAGAATACTCTATTCAAGCACAAATAAAAATAGTACAGCAAGTTACAATCTGATTATAAAAGCCAACGTTCTGTTGATTCCTGAACAACACCGACACCTGCTTTCTCACAATCCTGGAAAAAGGGATCCTAAAACCCCATCTATAGATAGCTCTGGGTCACTGTATGTTAACCTTATTTTAAAGCACCCATATACAATCATGAAAGACTCAGTAGCAGTACATCCTATGCCTCAACTGGCCTTGACATCCTTATTTTTGTTGCCCACTAGATTGCGCCAAAGATACTGTCCACTAGCCATGTCCACAAGGGTCCAGAAACCTAGTGAGACTTTATTGCAAGCCTGCAAGAAATATATCCTTATTAAAAGACAACACAATAAAAAATCCAATTGAAATCAAATCTACTGCATTGAGTCTGAGCATGATGTTCAAATCCCACTTCTGCAATAAGCTAACCCATAACTCCACTAGACATAAATAATGCAGGCTACATGGTATACAATATGAAAGAGTGCTTGTATTGTGGAGTATCAATTATGGGGCATATTGTGTAATCCTTCTGTATGTGCATTGACAAGGAATCAGATTAATCTAGACTCGGCATTCATTACTTTAAACAATACATTATATACATGGTAAAACAACCGTTCATTTAAAGCTCTGGATCTTACAAAAAACCGAATTGGTGCCTGGTGTCTAATTTGACACTGATCTAACAGACTAATTGTAAGTTTGAAGATTTGGGGGACAGTATTGAGAACATTCCAGCTCAAAGCACATACATAAAACTTTAAAATGTGGTTGCGATGTCTTTATACTGTCATAAACAAAGCATAATCCAATCCCAAATTTTAATTAAAATAAACAATACAACCCTATTCCTTTCCCAAGCACCCAAATCCATTTTTGTTGGTTCATTTGTGCAATGGTCCATTACAGGGAATAAAGAAAACGATCTACTACTGTTCCAAACGCCCAACTCAACTCCTCCGTTTATATTTGAGCAGAACCCATGATTACTTTTTTCCTAAAATCCACTTCATTCCCCTAAAACCCAAATTCATTTTTAATTACAATTGAGCATGGCCACAAATCCACTCCATTCCCCAACACCCAAATTCATTTTTTCACAACATTCGAATATATACCCATGTTAACGAATCTCAGAACTGTGTTTAAATCTTAGGAAGGCCACCCATAACCTTAACCAGAATATGCCCGCCAGAATAAATCATTTCCCCAGACACCCAATTCCATATCTTACTGTTGCATTCAGCTAATCAATCGATTGGGAATTCGTTCAATTCTTCAAAAGGATGCAAATCTCTCCCTATCTAACCAAATGAGTTAAGCTAGTTTCTGATCGAATCCAGCAATCATAAAGAAAAAAGCAAGAAAAACCAAGGAAAGAGAGAGACCAATAACAGACCTGTGCAAGAGGCCTTGATTTGTGTGAAGCATCACCGTTTTCGTCATTGTATGTGCCAAGATCATCCATCTCCTCCTCCTTTGACGAGAAGCTCTTCCAAGCCAAAAATCCGGCCAAACTGGCTGACAGAAATATCAGAATGATCCGCAGAGGGCACATTTTCAGGATACCCTCGGGAAAACTGGGATTAGGTTTACGAATTCAGGCTGCGGTTGGTATGTTTCTTTTGGCAGAAAGTGAAAGAGAAAGCAATTTGGATGGCAAGAAAGTGGAGTGGGTGTGGTGATGATGATATGCAGGTGCATTATATATACCAATCAGATAGCTTGCGATTGCCTTTCACAGTCAACGCGCAAATTTGAAAAATTCAGTTCAAAAAATACCCAAATGTTGCACTCATCCGTTGAACTTTTCTCTAAAATATTTGTCTGATTATATACCACGCGGAGTTTCCAGCGATGATAATATCTCTCTTCTTAATCAGATCCCATTTTCTTTTATATGGGATTTATCATTAGCCGTTATATTAATTAGAGTTCTCGAAACTTGTGTGGGGGATTAGGTAGAGATTCTGCAATTTGAAGGGGAAGGCTCTTGTACAGATAGGGCCCGTTTGGCAGCAGGAATACCATATTCTAGATATGGTCAATTCTGGAAGATGCTTATTCTCAAAATGAAATCCAGAATATGGACTGACCCGTTTGGTTCACGCGGAAGATGACTGAGAAGATGCATAAGGAATTTTAATTCTTTATTTTTTAATTTCTTTGAATATGGTGTGTATATGTGTATATATATACACACATGCACACGTGTATATACATAGATACATGTATGTATATATACATGTGTGTATATATAGACACATGTGTATATGTGTATACATGTGTGTACATACACATGTATACACATATACACACATACACATGTGTGTATACACATACATACACACGTGTGTTATATACACACACATGTGTATATACACACATACATGTGTGTATATATACATGTGTGTGTTATATACACACACATGTATATACACACATACATGTGTGTATATATACACATATGTGTATATACACATACAAGTGTGTATCCATGTAT